>JAQGDQ010000328.1:201200-235371 GCA_030141605.1 Tubiluchus corallicola
TTTAAGATATAGGAAATTTGTGATATTCAACCAATACAATAGTCAATTGTTCAGAAATTTAAATGACATTTTGCAGTAATTCATAAGCTAATGCCGTAGAGTGTCAGTTAGAGCTACTTCTGCAGATTAAAGCTGAGACGGAATCATCTCTGTCAGTGTGCGGGTCATTTATGGCTGGCTGGTTTATGATATCCATGGGTCAAGTCAGTCAGTAATGGGCCACACTTTGACCCGTTTTCAGTTCAAAGGACGAGAATAAGAAAATGCAATTCTTACATAACAGAATTACGCATGTAATAAAGTGCGTACCATGGAAATTTTTAACGAGAAACAAATATTAAAATAATGAAGACATTAATCTCTCAGTTACAAAGTCAATCATCAAAAAAATTCTAAAATAATAGTAATAGTAATATTAATAAGAATGATGACGATGAAGATGATGATGATTGATGATAACGCCTACAACGGTGATGATGACGATAATCATGATGATAATAATAATAATAATAATAACAACAACAACAACAACAACAACAACAACAACAACATTAATAATAATAATATTAATAGTAATAATAATAATAATAACACTTGTTAATAAAATTTTAGACATCAATGAATGCTCATCTAAACCTTGTCAAAATTGTGCTAACTGTACAGACAGAGTTAACTCATACATCTGTCACTGCGTAAAAGGATTCACTGGAACTAACTGTGAACAAGGTAAAATAAAACTATGCCTATTATTGTTGAGGTTTAGCCTAATTGTACTATTGTATAGGCCTAATTGATTGTACTTTAATTGGTAATAAAATTACTTTTTAATTTACGTCGGAATTTTTGCTTCATTACACCGAATCAAGGTATATGAATATGGCGAGGAAAGGGTGGAGAGGAGAAAAGTTTAAAAATCAAAGAATCAAACAAACTGAATGTAAAAAAATAGAAGAAAAGCGTCATAGCTCCATGAAGAACGTCATAGCACCATAATTTTTGAAACATCAAGTGACATCATATTATGCGTCATCAGTACCTTTGTTGCCGACTATAATCACATCGTCAGCTTCTTTGTTATAGGGAACATGCATACGACTTAATTTCTCCAATCCAAGCAGTGCCACTTGCACAGTCCAGTGCAGTTCCAGTGTGGTTTTTTTGCAACATAGAACATGGGAATATAGTAGCATACTCAGTACATTCATTCGCATGTTTCGGTCACGATATTAATTTCAGGAAACAGTGCTTATATGGTAGACCAAAATGTAAGACAGGCCTGGGCCCAGAAGAGAACCATTTGAAATTTCTCACTGGTTTATCTGTAGACATAGTCAGAAACTGTGACTGTGGGCACTACGTACTTGGCGCTACTGCTTTCTGGAATATTTTGTACAATAGAATAGTTTGTAGTTCAAATAACAAATTAGCAAGATGGTCAAATTTGCATCTTTTTAGAGATTAACGAATGCTTATCCAATCCATGCCAAAATGGTGGTACATGCAATGATGGAATCAGTAACTATACTTGCTCTTGCCTAGCAGGATATAGTGGAGATAACTGTGAACAAGGTAAATGAATGTATTTGAATTGAATTTATTGACTAATAGGGGCCTGGCCCCAGATTCATGCACTCGTCGTAACTTTATGCAGTTAAGTGCATTGTCTTACTACACCTCTAAGACAGTGCCGTAACACGTATTCATGTAGCTGTATTTAGGTGTACTAAAATAAATTTCGCTAGTTGTCATAACTTTGGTGCAAGTTAGAATTCATAAATGTGTCCAAGGGTACATTTAAGTAAGCTATTTGAAATTTCTCACTGGTTTATCAGTAGACAGAGTCTGAAACTGTGACTGTAGGCACTACGTACTTGGTTTTACTGCTTTCTGGGATATTTTGTAGAATAGAATAGTTTGTATTTCAAATTAGCAAGATGATCAAATTTGCGTCTTTTTAGATATTAACGAATGCTTATCCAATCCATGCCTAAATGGTGGTACATGCAATGATGGAATCAATACCTATACTTGCTCTTGCCCAACGGGATACAGTGGAGATAACTGTGAAAAAGGTAATTAAATTTATTTGAATTGAATATATAGACTAGCAGGGATAAAGCATATTAATGGTATATGACACACAAACTTGTAAAGAGTGTCGGTAACGAAGAGTCAAAATTGTCACACAGATAAAAACACAGGCTTACAATGAATGAAGTTATGACAACAAAATCATGTCAGATAGTTAAAAATATAAAATGCATGAGTAAAAAGGTATGAGTATAATAAGTAAAAATCGTTAACATTTTTAATTGTCAATGTTAAATTTTTCAAAGTAGTTATATGTTAAACAAAACGATCACTTTTTTGCTGCAATTTTACTTGCAAAGTAGAACTACTCTGTCGTCATTTTAAGTGGACGTTTTTTATTCAAACGCTGATCATTGTCCATTTATTTTTGTAAAATGGCGCTAGATATAGAAACAAAGTCCTAACGCTGTAACTACACAGGTAATGCGAACATGAATTGGAATGCGATGCGAGAAGTATCGTTTTAGATATTTTTTGATTTAGATTTATTTCTTACAAAAACAAACGACACGATACAATAATTACAAAATGACACGCCAAAAAACTAGTAATTACTTACAATAAAGCTTGAAAGAAAATTTGGTGAGCACAACATTGATAGTGAGAAAAGGTTAGGCAAGACAAGGCAGGATATAAAGTTAGAATGTGAATAGAGTAGAATGCGACTAGAGGTGCGTGTTTGTTAACGGTGGTTAAGTAACGTAATACCTAAATCATATACAAAAACCTCGTACGGTTGAACATGTTGGTTACCAAAGTAGAACAGCAGTGACATAGCCGTACCTGTAAAACAAGGAAGTACTTCATCGGAAATTATACTGCATTGTAAAAAATATTTATCGATTGTGGAATTCCGTAATTATTCAAAAATCGAGTACTAAATTATTTACTTGTTGCCGTTTAGTCATATTTTTATTTTCTTATCTTATAACAGTTTTTTGGATAACAGTAAAACAATTAACTCACCTATTTACTTTACTTGTATTACATTGACTAAGCAATTTTGCGCATTCTATACAATGCCTAGGTATTGTACAAAAAATGTAGTCAAAGTTTGATTTAGCAAGAATTGTGTTCATTTTAAGCTATGCCTAAGCCACTTTTTGCATTCTGCATAGATCCTAGGTATTATATAAAACAAAGTGTGGAAACATTTATTTTCACACTTCTCAAAATGTATGCGTATTATATGAAATGCCTAGGAATTTTATACAAATTTTATACATAGCGTGTAATATGCAGAGCAATGCACATTTAAAGCTATATATAAACGAGCTTTATTGCGAAGGTTAAACAACATAATACTGTTTCACTGTAATCGCAACAAAAGATATAAGACAATTATTGCTGTGTTTTACAAATTAGTCCATCAAACTCCCTGACAAATTGTACGGCCGTCCTTTCTTTGACAGCACGCCCGCGAACTCATAAATGTCAAACTGTAAAAATATCGACATCTTGTCTGAGTGGAAAAAAAGGAAAGAAATATTGCCACGTTTTAATATAGGTGTTGTGAAAGTTGTAACTGTATATTTTCGGTGCTGCCATCTATTGATTAGTCACTTTAACATTTACTAGTTCAACTCACCCTTAGTACAATTGTTCGGTCCAGTGAATATTCAAACTCACTGGATCTCCCCTATTTTCACTGTAATGGGATATGTGAAGCCAAGTTCTTGCATACTTCTCTACTTATATAAACTGGCTAGATTTCACTGCTAGTCACTCTCTGCTCAGGCACTGCAGTCGTGCAACTCATGGGACACACTGTCTCTCTGTCACACACTCAGTGCTGTGCAGCAGTTGTGATCTTCATTTTACTTGTGCATTTTACTGTGTATTTAGTGCAATAAAAGTGTTTCAGTTTTGTGCAAACATGTAATATGGTGTTTAGTTGTTTTCTACAAGTGTTCAACTTCACAAATAACTTTCACAGGTGTTGTTCAAGCCAATGAATAATTTTGTTTTCCATTTGTAAAAAAAGAACGGGGAGCTCTATAAGTAAATGCATGTTGATCTTTAGAAACACATTATACAACCGCCATTTGGGAGAAAAACGTGTCAATATATTTTGGATACGCCACAAGTCACAATGATTAGACACTGCTAATTACATAAAAATAGGTTAAATTAATAGAAACTTTTTGTATGATTAACTTCTTTGCTATACTGAAAGCTCTTTGTGCTATAGCTTTTATGTCCAAGCACTGCTTATCACTTTCATTGCTTATATTGTATAAACATGTGTGTAATCTCCTGGAACTGGCAAGAAATTAAAATTTTCTCCTTAATTTGTCATCGACGACTATATTAATGGTTCCGACCCCCAAAACAGATTTCAATTTTAGCGTGGTGGGACACAGCTACAAATACCTCGGATCTATGACAAAACAAAGTTTGACAACATTTTAAACAAACCTACTTTTAATATATAAAGCAGTGTGATTTCTTTAGCACTGCTTTCTAAAACGTAAATGCATTTATATGCATATTTTTTCTTTGACCACTGTAGGATTGTTCGTATTACTGCATGCAATCAATGACTTTGTATAAAATTTAACATGTAATTATCTTTTTTCAGCGTTCTTGATCAATCTTTTGCATACTGAAGATGACTGCTGAAGAGAGCAATCGAAATATCAAGAATGTTTTTATAGTTGAACAAATATTGTAAAAAATGAAGCGGCCTTTCTAAATACTGTAACTTAAAAAGTGCATCTTGTACAAACTGGCTTAATGTGTAAAGGAGCTCTGTGATTACCTAGATACGTCTGGTGTTAAGAGATTACAATAACCGTGTTACAAGAAAATGAAACGCCCAAATCTAACCTTTTCGTTATAATAACATTACTACTCGCTAGCGTATAAAATATAGTTAGCATTCATACATTACACTGCCATTTTTTACTATGAGGTTGCAATAATACAGAATGGTTTCACCAACTTTCAAGGCATTGTTTTCAGGCACTGTTGATTGTGCAAGTAACCCTTGCAGAAATGGAGCTACGTGTATAGACAATGCAGATGCTACATACACTTGCAAGTGTGTCCATGGATTCATCGGAGATAAGTGTGAAAAGGGTAAAAATTGTCTCAACGCAGTTAATCCTTGTACTAAGTAAAAGTACTGTTTGCAAACGTGATTTATTATCTACCCAATTTAATTTTTTACTTTTTGAAGGTAAAATATGCAAAGTAGCATTGTTTCCTTAGCACTGTTTTCCAACACCTAATCACAGTTATGTATATTTTTTTGCAAAACTGCTGTATGATTGTTTGTATTGCTACAAGCTACTGATCTCCATTAAAATACGTAATTTTCTTTTTTAATCAAGTTATATTAGGCTTATATAATTGCCGCCTAATTCCTGTAAGATGGTGCTACATGTAAAATAGCTCTATAATCATGTAGATATTGGATATAATAATTACAAATTCTACTTTTTAAAAAAGTGCAGTGCTTAAGAAAGTGGACTCTCTGGAGGTAACCTTTAAAAGGGTAAAGATGGCCACAGCGTATTAGGAATTATCTATAGGAATTATCTTGTATTATGTGACTACCCAAATCCAAGCGTATTATCTAACTAATTATCTTACTATTATCTAACTAAACTAAATGCACATTTTTAATTTTTAAAAGCAAATAAATGTTAAGTTTTTACCTATAGTCTTATTTGCAAGCTGACATCCGACATGTGAATCTGACATCCTTTATTATATATATTCTTTTTAATTAGTATGGAGTCTACTTATCTTATTATTGTAAAACGACATTACATGAAGAGGCAAATTAAAGTAATGCTATGACTAATACTTAAACTGCAAATTCCATTTTTTCACTAGTAAAGTCGAATACCAAAATGTTACCTCTTTACTATGACGTACATTGTTTAAGTACAATAGTTCTATCTGCCTGCTGATTCAGCACTCAAATGGACATGTTTATTTTTAAAATTTCACATTTACAAAGAAATCATTTTTTGGTGATCACACTCTCTTTTGGAATCTCTTTTTAAATACAGCTCTAGCCACAATTTCTCTTAAGAAGCTTTATTGTTTTTAGCTCCAGGTGATTGCGAACCCAATCCTTGCAAAAACGAAGCTATATGCACAGAAAACGAAGATGATACTTACACTTGTTCTTGTCCTGCCGGTGTGACTGGAGATGATTGTGATGAAGGTAGTGTTTGATACAATATCGCTATTATGGTTCTACGTTAAAAAGAATTGGACACAAATGTTCACTTTTCTCTGAACAGATGATTACATACAAAAACATCAGTTTGATTTTGTCAGTTATAACTGCAAATTAGGGTGATCCTGTCATCTTTTTAAAGAATTTCTTGTTTTAGCTAAATAATACTGACTGACTATTTCGTTTTTGTGAGACTTTGCTACACTCAAACAGAAACTACATAAGTAGCATTTTGACTACTTGGCAATCTTATATGTAAACAGAAAAATGGTAAACTTTCTTTTTGCTTAAATGTACAGTTACAAAATTTACTTCTATGATAACACATCACTGCTACTTTCAATGGTTTGGTATAAGTCCTACATTTGTATAGTTATGTTGTTCCTTTCTGGCTAATGGTGGTTGTAAAATGAATAAGTTCTGACTTGATATATGCTATCTTTTCTCATGCTATCTGAACAATATAGTACAGAGTACGGTGCCAATATTTTAGTGGCCTTAACATTTTTAGGTATTGGAAAATGCCAGCCTAATCCTTGTCAAAATGGAGGTACATGTACATCACTTACACAAGATACTTACTCTTGTGCTTGTCCTCCTGGATTTATTGGAGTTAATTGTGATATAGGTGAGGACTGACACCGTGTACCTGTTATGGAAATAATTTGGAATTAAGTGATGGCCTCATTGTAGATATGTCTATCTTACATAAACAGTTAAAATTGAAGAAAAAATTTTAAGTTTTTAAATTCTACTTTAAACATCAATTGCTTTTTCTTCGCCATAATTTTACATGCAGCATAGAGGGGCTAACTTATTTTTATTTAGACATTATTAATTGCATATCTAAGTATGGTAAAACTGTGCTGCAGGTAAAGATGAAGAAATGCAGTAAACACTCTGTGTTTTTAATTTAAATTACAAATCTAACTGTTACAAGAAGTGCAATATATCAAATACTACATCTTCTTTGTGATAACGTTACCAGCTGCAAAGAATAACATATTTACCTGCATTTAAACAGCTATACTGCTTTCTTTAGATGTTAGTGTTGCAAAAAGCAAGCTCTTTCGGGACATTACACTTTACTTTTCACTATTGTCAATGTAACAAAATGATATTCTTTACTGAATTTTAGAGGTTTTACATATTTTAGATGTTAGGGATTGCTCACCCAGTCCTTGTCAAAATGGAGCTACATGTAAAGCTGAGAGCAATGCTTACACTTGCATATGTGTTGATGGTTTTACAGGAGATAATTGTGAAAAAGGTAAAGAGCACCACAATGTAGCTGCATTAGTGGAGATTACGCCTACTGTGAATCAAGTAAAATTATAGATGAGTTTCAATATCTTTATAGATAATAGTAATTAATGTAATTAAGTTTGCCATCTTTTTAAAGAATAGACTATTTCCACTTAGGCATGCCAGACAGCAATCAAGTGATCAAATTGCTGTACATGGCATGACAGTAGGTGATGACATGACAACGATCTGTTTGGCTTAGATATAACAAGTTTACCTTAAGGTCTGAGCCTTTAAGCATTCCTGCTACCCATTATAATTTGTTATTAGACTATATCTTAAATGAGACTATTGTTGACGTTATCTCCATACCGTGTATTTTTGAATTAGCTATATTAGTTTACCATTGGCATTTTAAATAAATTTGAAGTATCATTTGCAGACAAAGTAACATCCTTGTAACCATTTTGCAAAAAGTGTAATATAATATTTTTATTTTTTTGACAATATTATTAGCATCTTAATGTAAATGTCACAGCATCATATATCAAACTCTACATTGTTTATTTTTAAGTATTGACAATTTCAAAAGAAATACCTTTTGGGATAAAATGTCTTTTTTCAAATTTCTATACAAAGACGCAGCATGATGTTACGAAATTTCTAGTGTGGATTTTTACCATTTTTAGGCCCAGGCGACTGTTCACCTAATCCTTGTAAAAATGGAGCAACATGTACAGATAATGGAGATGGTACATACACTTGCAATTGTGTCCATGGATTCACTGGAGTTGACTGTAGTGAAGGTAAAAATTGACACAATGAATCTGATAGGAATTACCCAGTGTTAAGGACAAGCCTAAATACAGATGTATTTTATTATCTAACCAAAGTAAATGTGCACTTTTAATTTTTTGAAAGCAAAAAATGTTTTTCTTAATGTGCAAAGTAAATGGTTTCTTCAGCATTGTTTTCTAACACTTAATTACAGTTGTGTATATCTTTTTACTATAAGTTCTGTAGAGTTGTTTGTATTTATACATGCTACTGGCTTCTATGTGAATATTTAACTACCCTTTTCTCAATTTATTTAATTAATATCAGCTTAATTGCTATAAAATTGTGCTTTTCGTAAAAGTAGCTGTGTGATCATGTAGAAATTTTTTGTACTAAAATTTACAATGTCCTTTTCTTAGGAAAGCGTTTCGCCAGAATCTTAACCTTTCTTCAATATGGTATAGCTACTTGCTTCAGGTTTTTGCATCGTGTTTTTATGTTGACAATTACAAAGCAAATGTTTTTAGAGACACTGCACTGCTTTTTAATAATGTTGTTGCAATGAAGGTAGTATTGTTCCACTGATGTTTGTGGCTTTATTTTAGGTATAGGTGATTGCTCACCTGATCCTTGCAAAAACGGAGCTACGTGTATAGACAATGCAGATGATACATACACTTGCAACTGTGTCAGTGGATTCACTGGAGTCAATTGTAGAATAGGTAAAGATTGTCACACTGCAACTAATAGGGAGAGGTACCCTATTTTAAGCAAAAACCTGATTATCTATGTGGTTTATTGTTTAACCAAGTTAAGTGCACATTTCCAATTAAAAAATATCTCTTTTCATAACATCACTTTTTTCTTGCTCCAACTTTATTTGTAAACCAGGTTGAAAACTTCTTTTCTAACTGCTTTATCCGTTTTAATCTGTTTTTGTTTAACATTTAGGCCTACCAACGTTATTATTGTAAAAAAGATGTTACATGTAGACCCATTCACTATTGTGGCCTGTGACTGATATCTTAATTGCAAATTCCATTAACTAATAAAGTGGAATACCAAGATGTTACCTGTTTACAATGACAAACATTGTACAATGGTTTTATGTACCTGTCCATGCAGCACTCAGATGGGCATGTCTATTTTAAACATCACATCTAGAAAGAAATCATCTTTGTGGGATTTTCCTTTTGGGATCTGTTGTTAAATACAGCTCTACCAACAATTTCTCCTAATAGGCTTTATCATTTTTAGGTCCAGGTGATTGCGAACCCAATCCTTGCAAAAACGAAGCTATATGCACAGAAAACGAAGATGATACTTACATTTGTTCTTGTCCTGCCAAAAGGACTGGTGATAATTGTGACGAAGGTAACGTTCGACACAATATAGCTGTTATAGTTCTAGAATATTAATAATTGAATACAAATCTTCACTTTTTTCCGAACAGATGATTGCATACAAAAACACCAGTTTGATTTTGTCAGTTATAACTGCAAATCACAGTGATCCAGCCATCCTATTAATGAATTTCTTGTTTCAGCTAGATAATACTGACTGAATATTTTATTTTTGTAAAACTTTGCTACACTCAGACAGAAACTCTACAAGTAGCAATCGGACTACTTGGAGATCTTACACGTAAGCTGAAAAAAGTGTCAAACTTTCTTTTTGCTTGAATGTACAATACCAAAACTTACTTTCCTGCGACAATACATTACTGCTAATTTCAATGATTTGCTTTCAACGGTTTTCGCGTTCGAATGGTTACGTTTTATGCTGTCTTTTCCTCATGTTATCTCTACATTGTAGTATAGTTTGAGATATACACCAACATTTTGGTGGTTTTTTAGGTATTGGAGACTGCACGCCTAATCCTTGCCAAAATGGAGGTACATGTACATCACCTTCAAAAGATAAATACTCTTGCACTTGTCCTCCTGGATTTATTGGAGTTAATTGTGATATAGGTAAGGACTGACACCGTGTACCTGTTATGGAAATAATCTGGAATTAAGTGATGGCCTCATTGTAGATATGCGTATCTTACATAAACAGTTACAATTGAAGAAAAATTTTTAAGTTTTTAAATACTTCTTTAAACATCAATTGTTTTTTCTTCGCCATAATTTTACATGCAGCATAGTGGGGCTAACTCATTTTTAACATTTTTTTTGTTTTTTATTTAGACATTATTAATTGCATATCTAAGTATGGTAAAACTGTGCTGCAGGTAAAGATGAAGAAATACAGTAAACACTCTGTGTTGTTTAATTTAAATTATAAATCTAGATGTTACAAGAAGTGCAATATATCAAATACTACATCTTCTTTATGATAACATTACCAGCATCAAAGAATAACATATTTACCTGCATTTAAACAGCTATACTGCTTTCTTTAGATCCTAATGTTGCCAAAAGCAAGCTCTTTCGGGACATTACACTTTACTTTTCACTAATGTCAATGTAACAAAATGATATTCTTTACTGAATTTTAGAGGTTTTACATATTTTAGATGTTAGGGATTGCTCACCCAGTCCTTGTCAAAATGGAGCTACATGTAAAGCTGAGAGCAATGCTTACACTTGCAAATGTGTTGATGGTTTTACAGGAGATAATTGTGAAAAAGGTAAAGAGCACCACAATGTAGCTGCATTAGTGGAGATTAGGCCTACTGTAAATCAAATGAAATTATAGATGAGTTTCAATATCTTTATAGATAATAGTAATTAATGTAATTAAATTTGCCATCTTTTTAAAGAATTGACTATTTCCACTTAGGCATGCCAGACAGCAATCAAGTGATCAAATTGCTGTACATAGCTTGACAGTAGGTGATGATGTGACAACGATCTGTTTGGCTTAGATATATCAAGTTTACCTTTAGGTCTGAGCCATTAGGCATTCCTGCTACCCATTGTAATTTGTTATTAGACTATATCTGAAATGAGATTATTGTTGATGTTATCTCCATATCGTGTATTTTTGAATAAGCTATATTAGTTTACCATTGGCATTTTAAATAAATTTGAAATATCATTTGCAGACAAAGTAACATCCTTGTAACCATTTTGCAAAAAGTGTAATATAAAAATTTTACTTTTTTGACAATATTATTAGCATCTTAGTGTAACTGTCACAGCATCATATATTAAACTCTACATTGTTTGTTTTTAAGTATTGACAATTTCAAAAGAAATACCTTTTGGGATAAAAATGTCTTTTTTTCAAATTTCTATACACAGACGCAGCATGATGTTACGAAATTTCTAGTGTGGATTTTTACTATTTTTAGGCCCAGGCGACTGTTCACCTAATCCTTGTAAAAATGGAGCAACATGTACAGATAATGGAGATGGTACATACACTTGCAATTGTGTTCATGGATTCACTGGAGTTGACTGTAGTGAAGGTAAAAATTGACACAATGAATCTGATAGGAATTACCCAGTGTTAAGGACAAGCCTAAATACAGATGTATTTTATTATCTAACCAAAGTAAATGTGCACTTTTAATTTTTTGAAAGCAAAAAATGTTTTTCTTAATGTGCAAAGTAAATGGTTTCTTCAGCATTGTTTTCTAACACTTAATTACAGTTGTGTATATCTTTTTACTATAAGTTCTGTAGAGTTGTTTGTATTTATACATGCTACTGGCTTCTATGTGAATATTTAACTACCCTTTTCTCAATTTATTTAATTAATATCAGCTTAATTGCTATAAAATTGTGCTTTTCGTAAAAGTGGCTCTGTGATCATGTAGAAATTTTTTGTACTAGAATTTACAATGTCCTTTTCTTCGGAAAGTGTATTGTCAAAATCTGAACCTTTCTTCAATATGGTATAGCTACTTGCTTCAGGTTTTTGCATCGTGTTTTTATGTTGACAATTACAAAGCAAATGTTTTTAGAGACACTGCACTGCTTTTTAATAATGTTGTTGCAATGAAGGTAGTATTGTTCCACTGATCTTTCGGGCTTTATTTTAGGTATAGGTGATTGCTCACCTGATCCTTGCAAAAACGGAGCTACGTGTATAGACAATGCAGATGATACATACACTTGCAACTGTGTCAGTGGATTCACTGGAGTCAATTGTAGAATAGGTAAAGATTGTCACACTGCAACTAATAGGGAGAGGTACCCTATTTTAAGCAAAAACCTGATTATCTATGTGGTTTATTGTCTAACCAAGTTAAGTGCACCTTTTTAATTAAAAATATCTCTTTTCATAGCATCACTTTTTTCTTGCTGTAACTTTACTTGTAAACCAGGTTAAAAACTTCTTTTTTAACTGTTTTTATCCGTTTTTATCTGTTTTTGTTTAACATTTAGGCCTACCAACGTTATTATTGTAAAAAAGATGTTACATGTAGACCCATTCACTATTGTGGCTTGTGACTGATATCTTAATTGCAAACTCCAT
Organism: Tubiluchus corallicola; assembly: GCA_030141605.1. Classification (NCBI taxonomy): domain Eukaryota; kingdom Metazoa; phylum Priapulida; class Priapulimorpha; order Priapulimorphida; family Tubiluchidae; genus Tubiluchus; species Tubiluchus corallicola. The sequence continues at coordinate 213,940 of JAQGDQ010000328.1, forward strand.
TCACTAATAAAGTAGAATACCAAGATGTTACCTGTTTACAATGACAAACATTGTAGAATGGTTTTATGTACCTGCCGATGTAGCACTCAGATGGGCATTTCTATTTTAAACGCCACATTTAGAAAGAAACCATCTTTGTGGGATTTTCCTTTTGGGATCTGTTGTTAAATACAGCTCTAGCAACAATTTCTCCTAATAGACTTTATCATTTTTAGGTCCAGGTGATTGCGAACCCAACCCTTGCAAAAACGAAGCTATATGCACAGAAAACGAAGATGATACTTACATCTGTTCTTGTCCTGCCAATAGGACTGGTGATAATTGTGACGAAGGTAATGTTCGACACAATATAGCTGTTATAGTTCTACAGTATTAATAATTGAATACAAGCAATCACTTTTTTCGAACAGATGATTGCATACAAAAACACCAGTTTGATTTTGTCAGTTATAACTGCAAATCACAGTGATCCAGCCATCCTATTAATGAATTTCGTGTTTTAGCTAAATGATACTGACTGACTGTTTCGTTTTTGTAAGACTTTGCTACACTCAGACAGAAACTCTACAAGTAACATTCAGACTACTTGGAGATTTTACACGTAAGCTGTAAAAAGAGTCAAACTTTCTTCTTGCTTGAATGTACAATACCAAAACTTACTTTCCTACGACAATACATTACTGCTAATTTCAATGATTTGCTTTCAATGGTTTTTACGTTTGAATGGTTACGTTTTATGCTGTCTTTTCCTCATGTTATCTCTACATTGTAGTATAGTTTGAGATATACACCAACATTTTGGTGGTTTTTTAGGTATTGGAGACTGCACGCCTAATCCTTGTCAAAATGGAGGTACATGTACATCGCCTTCAAAAGATAAATACTCTTGCACTTGTTCTCCTGGATTTATTGGAGTTAATTGTGATATAGGTAAGGACTGACACCGTGTACCTGTTATGGAGATTATCTTGAATTAAGTGATGGCTTCATTATAGATGTCTATCTTACATAGATAATTATAACTCAGCGTAACTTTTCAAGCTCTTAAATTCTAGTTTAAACATCAACTTTCTTTCATTGCAATAATCCTGTTGTCTACATAAATAATTACAAGTGAACATGATTTTTTAAGCTTTTAAGATCTATTTTAAACATCAATTGTTTTTTCTTCACAATAATTTTACTTGTAGCATAAAGATGCTAACTCATTTGTGATTTTTAACATTTTTTGTTTTTATTTACACATTATTAATTGGATACCCAAGTATGGTAAAACTATACTGCATGTAAAGATGAAGAAATACAATAACCACGTTGTATTTCTCGATTTACATTATAAATTATAAATTCTGCTGTTACAAGAAGTGCAATATATCTAGTACTACAGCTTCTAAATGAAAATGTTACTATCTGCAAAGAATCAACGTATATATCTACATTTAAAAGCGATACTGCTTCATTTTAGATATCTATACTACGAAAAGCAACAACTTTCAAGACATTACACTAAACGTTTTTTTAATGTCAATCCAGCAAAGCAACATTCTTTACTGGATTTTAGAGCTTTTACGTCTTTTAGATGCTAAAGATTGCTCTCCCAATCCCTGTCAAAATGGAGCTACATGTACACAGGGGAGCAATTCCTACACTTGCAAATGTGTTGATGGTTTTACAGGAGATAATTGTGATAAAGGTAAAGAGCACCACAATGTAGCTGCGTTAATGGAGATAAGGCCTACTGTAAATCAAATGAAATTGTATATGTGTGCTTGCATAGCAAAATTGTCGATAAGTTGGGATTAACGTTTTCTAGTTATTCACATATCCTGAATCTCATGACGATCATTATGATAGCAAGCTCTTTGCACTATGTTGTTTGTTAGCTGAGACAATCCATCTTGAAGTTGAGGTGCAGGCTATGCTATGAAAAACATAATCTTGAGATAATCGCTGTTAAACTCAGCCATTGTTTTTTGTCGTGTTTTTACAAAACACTTAGCAACCGTACGAAAGTACGGTTGCTATGAACTTTGTAAGAGCACATCGAAGTTATGTTCAAATTCAGTAGATGGCTCTTCGTGATGAAGATTTGAGCTTGTCAACAGAAAAAAGCCGAAGCAAAATGACAGCTTCGACGAGCTACCATTGGTATTTGAAAATACAATTGCAATACTAGTTTCTAGCCAGAGAATGGGAATGGGGCTACAAAATTAGATTTTTAGTAGTTTTTGGACATTTTATTGATAATTTCATGCTAGAATAATAAAGTTCAATATACTTAGCATTTGTTTTTGTAAAAGTAAAATATCAACATTATACCATAATTTTGGTGCATTCTACTTTGCTGCATCATAACGTAGTTTTAACTGTGCCGATTTATGGACAGCTATGGTTTGCACGAACACATGCATTTCAATATCCTTATAAATAGTAGTAATTAAATTCACATATTTCATTTTATTTCAAAGCAGTTTATATATATATATATATATCAAAAACATTTTCTGCAGTAATCTTTCTGACAAGATTAAGTAAATAACGTAACATGTAGATGACGACATTTTGAAGATGAGTTTGGGTTAGATATAACAAATTTACATTTTGAACTGGGCTAATAAGTATTCTTGCTCCCCATTATAATTTATTATTAGACTATATCTTAAGTGAGATTATTGTTAATGTTATCTCCATATCATGTATTTTTGAATAAGATATATAAGTGTAACGTTGGCAGGTCAAATAAATAAACTCGAAGTCTTGTGTGGAGACAAACTATCATCCTTGTAATCACTTCGCAAGAAGTGCAATCCAAAATTTTACTTTTTTAACATTATTATCAGCATCTTTGTGTAACTGTCACTGCGCCATCTACGATTGTCTACGTTGTTTGTTTTTAAATATTGTCAATTTCAAAAGAAGTATCTTTTTGGGATGAAATAGTGTTTTTCAAGTGTTTATGCAACGACGCAGCTTGACGTTACCAAATTTCGAGTGTGGGTTTTTACCATTTTTAGGTCCAGGTTTTTGTTCACCTAATCCTTGTAAAAACGGAGGTGCATGTATTGAAAACGGACAAGCTACGTACACTTGCAATTGTGTTCATGGATTCACTGGAGTTGACTGTAGTGAAGGTAAAATTTGCCATAATAAATCCGATAGGGATTACCCAGTGTTAAGGACAAGCCTAAATACAAATGTATTTTATTATCTACCAAAAGCAAGTGGCACACTTTCATTTTTTGGAAAGCAAAAAATGTTTTTCTCAATAGCAAAGTAAGTGATTTACTTAACACGTTTCCTAAGACTTAATTACAGTTATGTATAGCATTTTATTATAACCTCTATATAATTGTTTGTATTTCTACGTACTACTGTCTCTTATGGATATATTTAACGACATTTTTTCAATTTGCTTAATTAATTTCAGCTTAACTGCAATAAAATGGTGCTACATGTAAAAGTAGCTCTGTGATCATGTAGAAATTTCTTATATTAGAATTTAAACAATCCTTTTCATACCTTTCAATCCTTTCTTCACAATGACATAACCAAATGCTGCAGTTTCTAGTATCTTGCCATTTTATATTGCCAATTACAAGGCAATTTTCTTTTGTGACACTGTACTGTTTTGTAATAATGTTGTTGCAATGAAACAGTATAGTTCCACTGATGTTTGTGGCTTTATTCTTAGGTATTGGTGATTGCTCACCTAATCCTTGTGAAAATGGAGCTACGTGTTTAGACAATGCAGACGATACATACACTTGCAAGTGTGTCATTGGATTCACTGGAATCAATTGTAGAATAGGTAAAGATTGCCACATTGCAGCTAATAAGGAGAGTTACCTTGTTTTAAATAAAAACCTGGTTATCGATGTGTCTTATTGTCTAACCAAGTTAAGTGCACATTTCTAATTTAAAAATATTTTTTCTGATGACATTTGCTTTTTTCTTGCTCTAATTTTACTTGTAAACTAGATTGAATACTTCTTCTTTAACTGTTTTTTATCCGTTTTTATCTGCTTTTGTTTAACATTTAGGCCTACCAATATTATTATTGTAAAAAGATGCTATATGTAGACCAATGCACTACTACTGTAACTGATATTTTAATTGCAAACTCCATTCACTAATAAAGTGGGATACCAAGATGTAACTGTTTACAATGACACACATTGTACAATGGTTTTAGGTACATGCCGATGCAGCACTCAGATGGGCAAGTCTATTTTAAATATCACATTTAGAAAGAAACCATCTTTGTGGGATTACATTTTTTGGGATCTAATTTTAAATACAGCTCTAGTGACAGCTTCTCTTAAGAAGTTTTATCGGCTTTAGGTCCAGGTGATTGCGAACCCAATCCTTGCAAAAACGAAGCTATATGTACAGATAACAGAGATGGTACTTACACTTGTTCCTGTCCTGCTGACGTCACTGGAGATAATTGTGATGAAGGTAATGTTCGACACAATATAGCTGTTATGGTTCCACGTTAGTAATAATTGAACACGAATGTTCAAATTTTTCTGTACAGGTAATAACATGTTGTTCATTTTTGGATTATGGTGATTGTAAGAGGAATAATTTCTGATTTGACTCATGCTATCTTTTTCTAACTATATAGTATAGTTTAAGATATAGACCAACATTTTAGTTGCTTTATCAATTTTAGGTATTGGAGATTGCACGCCTAATCCTTGTAAAAATGGAGGTACATGTACATATCTTACAGAAGATACTTACTCTTGTGCTTGTCCTCCTGGATTTATTGGAGTTGATTGTGATGAAGGTAAGGACTGATACTGTGTACCTGTTATGGAGATTATCTTGAATTATGTGAAGGCCTCGTTGTCTATCTTATTGTTTACTGCATCAAAGAAAGTTTATAAGAATATTAAACAATTTATCTAAACGTACCGCTATTGGTATGTTCTTATTTAATGAATGTGGTATATTAATTCTCGAAGATTTGATTATATATCACATGTCTATTTATATATGCAAGACATACTACAACTTGTTTCCCACTTCCTTTACAAATCCAATTACAACACATCCTAAACATGTTTCTTTCTTAAATCATATTGTAAGTTGATGTATTGTACTGTATAAGTATTGCTAGTGTGACACAAATTGATTTGATTTGATTTCATTTTACATAAATAATTACAAATAAACATAATTTTTAAGCTTTCGAGATATATTTTAAACATCAATCGCTTTTTCTTCACAATAATATTACTTGCTGCATAGTGTAGCTAACACATTTTTTACAATTTTATGTTTTTGTTTAGACGTTATTAATTGCATATCTAAGTATAGGAAAACTGAGCTCCATGTAAAGATAAAGAAGTACAATAACTACTCCACTATTTTTCGATTTAAATTATAAATCTTCTGTTTTATACCAAATACTAAATCTTCTTTATGAAAACATTACTATCTGCAAAATACTAACGTATATACCTACATTTAAACAGCTATACTGCTTCTTTTTGGATATTAGTGCTACCAAAGGCAACAACGTTTGGGACACTACACTATACTTTGCTCTAATGTCAATGAAGCAAAGTGACATTTTTTACTGAATTTTAAAGGTTTTACATCTTTTAGATGCTAAGGATTGCTCTCCCAATCCCTGTCAAAATGGAGCTAAATGTACTGTTGGCAGCGATTCTTACACTTGCACATGTGTTGATGGTTTTACAGGAGATAATTGCGATAAAGGTAAGGAGCGCCACAATACAGCTGCATTAATGGAGATTAGTCCTACTCTGAATCAAATAAAATTATAGATGTGATTCAATATCTTTATAGGTAATAGTAATTAAATTAACGTATTTCATTTTATCTCAAAGCAATCATACGTATACATCAAAAAGCATTTTCTGCATTGATTCTTTGACAATAAGTAAATTTGCCATCTTTTTAAAGAATTTTTTATTTCAACTTAGGCATACCAGACAGTGATAAAATTACAGTACGTAACATAACATGTAGATGACGACGTGGCATGACATGTAGATGACGATCTGTTTGTCTTAGATGCAACGAGTTTACGTTTTGAAGTAGGCCAATAAGCACTCTTACTGCCCATTATAATTTACTATTAGACTATATCTTTAAATAAGATATTGTCGATCAGTGGTAGCTTGAAGCTAAAATTAGTGGTGCTAAATTTTTAGATATTGTTTTAATGTTGTGTAAAACCTAACAGACATGATTATGTAATTTTAATGTTGTAGTTATGCTTGAAGATCAGGTGTAGAATGGTTTCTTTTCTTAACAACTTTCTCAATGAGAGACAATTGTGAAAAAGTAAGCTGCTGTAGTTCACTTATAGTCACAGAACTTATTTCTTGGAGATTCAAGGCATCCATTATTAAATAATTTATGTTTTAATCATATACGCTAAGTTTACACTTTATCATATCCAAGAATATGATGGTACACGGTAAGCATGTGATAATTCTTACTGGGCTCGGAAACAGTACTGTTCTACCTAGCAGCAGACGCTAGCGTACAGCGTGTTATCTCAAACAAGTGCGCATGGGTGCATGCGCACAACACTAAAACACCATTGCTTAGGTTGTGAAACAAAGTGTACTTCTTTTACATGCTCCAGTTCCACCCAAGTATAAAAAAACGACTCTGTACTGCTCTAGTATTACCACGGGTAGAAGTACCGACATTAGACACCATAACATCAGCACCTTCAGTAGTACTGGGCTCATCTACATGAATGTACATGGTATGTTTCTTGCCACATCCACGTACTGAACAAACAGATTTCTTCCCACACCTCTCTGTCGTATGAGATGACAACAAGCAGTTGTGGCATAACTTGAACCTCTGAACAACACCAAGTCTATCGTGATTATTCATCTTCTTGAATTGCTCACAGTGCCACAAGCGATGATGTTCACTTCAAGGAACACATGGTGGTTCTGGTTTAGCATATGAGTTGTTGTAGATACTCCTTTGTTAGACCTGACACCATCCACTGCTGAAACAAAATTGGATGACCGTATTGCACGTTTCTCATTTGAGTTACTCTGTTTCTTCATACTAAACTGGCCATAAAGTGGATCATTGATATCTGCTGCAACATCGTTAACAAACTCCACCACAGCGACCTGAAACCTGGATACGCCCCAGTGTTCTTTTTCACCTCGAGCGCATGCTTCTTCCACTTGATTTGGATGTATGGCTGTAATCTCTAAAATGATGGTTTGAGAATCGACTTCCTGCAACTGATGTAATTGGCCCAAAATAACAACTGCATTACTCATTTCATCAGCTAGCTGCTGCACGTCTTGTGGAGATCTAACTGGTTTACCATGCCTCATTTGCCTGACCAATTGCTCAGTCACAAGGTGTGAATTGACAAACCTCTCTTCCAAAATTTCAATTGCTTTTCCATTCCCCCTGTCTCCACCAATCAGCTGACACCATCTAATGGCTGCCTTGGCTGGTCCATCAGTATACTGCATAAGCCTGGACAACTTGAGATCACTGTCAGCACAAATACAATCAACATTCTGTTCAAATGCTTTAATGAACTGATGTACTGAAGCGGATCTCCATTAAAAGTCTGTAACTCAACTTTTGGCATGTTGAGCAAAATCACCAGCTCACCCCTGGTAATGTCCTCATTACCAAATCCTGAACCAGCCCAACTGGTCTTCTTTACTGGTGACCCCACTGGAGACCTCTGTTTCACATCTGTAGTATACTGCTTTGCTAAATTCAGAACTGTGATGTAGTCTTCCTGCACCTTGTAGAAATAAGCATCACTGGTTTCCAAGTCATCCTCAGTATCCAAAATCTGATGATAAGAATCATGTGCTTTGGTGAACTCCTTGAAGATGCCCTTCAGTCTTTCAGCTCTTTCAGCTGATTTTTCCATGTCATCTTCTGCTAGCAACTGCTTGACCTGATTGACATCTTTAGTGACTGCCCTCTTGGCCTTTGATCTCGCATTATTCAACTCAGCTGCCATGATGAAACGTTTTTGCACTCTAGCATACCCCTTTACCACTAGAGCAGTACACATTGAGTAGCTCAACCGTCTGGAAACAGAGTCCTTCCTTAACAGCTTTCGAAGATTCGCTCCACGCAGAGGTTTACCGGAGAAGGTTGTCTGCGACAATGGTACCAATTTTGTTGGCGGCAAGTCAGAGCTCAAGCAAAGTATGAAAGACTTGAGCGAAGAAGATATTCAATCATATGCAGTGAAGCAGGAGATTGATTGGCATTTTAATCCTCCCGGAGCCTCACATATGGGTGGTCTCTGGGAAAGGATGATTCGCAGCACGCATCGAATTTTAGCTGCCTTGTTATCTAAAGCCGCTCTCACTGATGAGATGTTGGAGACGTTGTAGACATTTTGCGAAGTAGAGTCTATACTGAATGGCAGGCCAATCACAAAGTTGAGTGATGATCCTCGTGACTCCAAGCCATTGACACCTAATCATATTCTTCTCCTTCGTGAAGGACCTACTTTGCCACCAGGCAAATTTGATTCAGACGATTTTTATCGCCGACGCTGGAGATATGTGCAGAATTTAGCTGATCAATTCTGGCGCAAGTGGGTGAGGGCCTACTTGCCTGAGCTTCAACGGAGAGGAAAATTGATGGACTTGAAAGAAAACTTGAAGCCTGGTGATCTAGTTTTGGTGTTAGATGAAAACACTCCGAGATGTTTATGGCCATTCGCTCTGGTCAGCGATGTCATGACAGGGAAGGCTTGGTGCGAACTGTCAAGGTGAAGACTCGAACATCAGAGTTGGTTCGTCCGATCGCAAAACTGGTGCTGTTGGAAGCTACTTTGAAGGATGCTTAGTATCGTTGATGCTGTTGATACCAGTCATGTAGTTTTTGGTCATGGTGTGGTAGAATCGCAATTATTCTACGGTGGGGAGTGTTATCTTTCAGGCTAGCTTGGGTACAGTGAAGCCAGGTGTATTGAATCTAGAGTGTCATTCATTTTTGCATTACTGTAGAGTTTGTTTGACATGCTTGGCCTCTCTTGTATGAGAGGTTAGATAGCCTTAGAATAGGAAAAAATCCTGTTTTAGTGGTATAGTAGTTGTGAGGTCAGTATGCTACTGTTGTAAAATCAGTATGTCTCTGTTGATTTCGGAAAACTGGCTTAAAGTTTTTTCTACAGATCCTTAAACATTTGTAAGTTCATATGTTTCTTCATTTTTATGCAAAGCTTTGCAGTAATTTATTTGTCAGCTTAATAGTTTCTAATAGTGTTACAGTGATGCCTAATTATTTATTTTTGCAACCGCATATGCATATGCATGTTTTTGTGTAGGCGTGCATGTTGATTTGTGATATGTCAGGAAGTTTATTTCTTAGTAAGCTTCAGTATGCTTGTTAATTTGCTAAAGCTTGTTCCTTTATTTATTTTTTGCACGTCTGTTATGGATTTATTTTTGTTTCATGTTCTTTTTTCTTGTTTCTATTCCAGTTTCACCTTTTTTACAATGAGTGGAAAATAAAATCTGTAAACAAATAGCCAGTTTTCTACAATAGTGAATACAATTGATAATAATGTGTGAAAACAGGGGTTCTGCAGTACGGTAGTACCGTAGTACATGAACAGACACTGCTGTTGATGTTATCTCCATATCGTGTATTTTTGAATAAAATATGTTAGTTTACAATTGGCACTTGGAATAGAGCAACTTGAAGTTTCATGTGGAGACAAATTAACATATTTGTAATCACCTCACAAAAAGTACAATGCAAAAATTTTACTTTTTGATATTATTATTGGCATCTTAATGTAACTGTCATTGCGTCATCAATCAATTTTTTTGTCTACATTTTTCGTTTTTAAACAGTGACAATTTCAGAAGGAGTACCTCTGGGACACAACTGTGTTTTTTCAAATGTTTATGTAACGACGCAGCTTGACGTCACGAAATTTCTAGTGTGCATTTTTACCATATTTCAGGTCCAGGTTTTTGCGAACCTAATCCTTGCGAAAATGGAGCTAAATGTCTAGAAAACGGTGATGATACATACACTTGCAATTGTGTTCATGGATTCACTGGAGTTGACTGTAGTGAAGGTAAAAATTGACACAATGAATCTGATAGGAATTACCCAGTGTTAAGGACAAGCCTAAATACAGATGTATTTTATTATCTACTCAAAGTAAGTGCACACTATAATTCGTTTTGAAAACAAAAAAGTGTTTTCTCAATGTGCAAAGTGAGTGGCTTCCTCAATACTGTTTGCGAATATTTATTTATAGTTATGTATATCTTTTTACTATAACCTCTATAGGATTGTTTGTATTGCTACATGCTACTGGCTCCTATGTAAATATTTAACTGCCTTTTTTGTCAATTTGTTTAATTAATAACAGCTTAACTGCTATAAAATGGTGCTTTTCGTAAAAGTAGCTATGTAATCGTAGAAATTTCTTAGCAAAGTGTTTCGCCAGAATCTTAACCTTTCTTCAATATGATATAACTACTTGCTTCAGTTTTTTGCATCTTGTTTTTGTATTGACAATTACAAAGCAAATATTTTTAGAGACACTGCACTGGTTTTAATAATATTGTTACAATTTTATCAGTATGGTTCCATTGATGTTTATGGCTTTATTCTTAGGTATTGGTGATTGCTCACCTAATCCTTGCGAAAACGGAGCTACGTGTTTAGACAATGCAGACGATACATACACTTGCAAGTGTGTCAGTGGATTCACTGGAATCAATTGCAGAATAGGTAAAGATTGCCACACTGCAGCTAATTGGGAGAGTTCCCTTATTTTAAGCAAAAACCTGATTATCTATGTGTCTTATTATCTAACGAAGTTAAGTGCACACTTCTAAATAAAAATATCTCTTTTCAGAACATCACTTTTCTCTTGTTCTTACCTTACTTATAAACTAGGTTGAATACATCATCTCTAACTGTTTTTAACTATTTTTCATCTGTTTCGTTTAACATTTAAACCTACCTCTGTTGTTGTTGTAAAATGATGCTACATAAAACCCATACACTTCTGTAACTGACATTTGTGTTGCAAACTCCATTTACAAATAAAGTGGAAAACCAAAATGTTACGTTTTGACGATGACATGCATAAGTACAATAGTTTTATGTGTCTGCTGATGCAGCACTCAGATGGTCATGTTTACTTTAAAGATCGCATTTACAAAGAAACCTTTTCGGGATCCTTTTTTAAATACAGCTTTAGTAACAGTTTCTCTTATGAGGCTTTATCGTTTTTAGGTCCAGGCGATTGCGAACCCAATCCTTGCAAAAACGAAGCTATATGCACAGATAACGAAGATGGTACATACACTTGCACTTGTCCTGCTGATGTGACTGGAGATGATTGTGATGAAGGTAATATTTGACACAATATAGCTATTGTGGTTCTACATTAATAATTGATGAATACAAATGTTCACTTTTTATGAACAGATAATTACGTACAAATAACATTTTGTTTGGCTTTGTCAGTTATAACTGCAATTCACAGTGATCCTGCCATCCTTCTATTGAATTTGTTGCTTCAGCTAGATAATACTGACTGAATATTTTATTTTTGTAAGACTGTGCTACACTCAGACAGAAAGTCTACAAGGTGCATTCTTACTACTTGGCAACCTTTCACGTAAACTAAAAGAAATGCCAACCTTTCTTTTTGCTTGAATGTACAGTACCAAAACTTACTTTTCAATGATAATACATCACTGCTAGTATCAATGGTATGGGATAAGCTGCTTCCCTTTGAATACTTATGTTGTTCCTTTTTGGATTGTGGTGATTGTAAAAAGAATAAGTTTTGATTTGATTTATGCTATCTTTTCCTCATGTTATCTCTACAATGTAGTATAGTTTCAGATATACACCAACATTTTAGTGGCTTTATAATTTTTAGGTATTGGAGGTTGCTGGCCAGATCCTTGTCAAAATGGAGGTACATGTACATCACCTATGCAAAATAAATACTCTTGCAAGTGTCCTCCTGGATTTATTGGAGTTCATTGTGATAAAGGTAAGGACTGACACCGTGTACCTGTTATTGAAATAATCTGGAATTAAGTGATGGCCTCATTGTACACGTCTATCTTATTGTTTATATAAATAATTATAAATAAACTTAATTTTTAAAAATTTTAAAGTCTACTTTAAACATCTATTTTTTCTTTGCAATAATCTTGTTGTCTACATATATTATTACAAGTGACGGTAATTTGTTAAGCTTTTATGGTCTATTTTAAACATCAATCATTTTTTCTTCGCAGTAATCTTACTTACAACATACAGTGGCCAACTCATTTTTAACAATTTGTTTGTTTTTGTTTTTGTTTAGACGTTATTAATTGCATATCTAAGTATGGTAAAACTGAGCTGCAGGTAAAGAAGAATAAATACAGTAAACACTTGTGACAAACCATCTATTATTTACGATATTTTTGTTTACCTGTTTGTCACCTTTTCATTTCACAGTCAAGTTCTTTATAGTGATAGCTGTAGCACTTGCTAGTGTAATTTGCTTACATTATAGTAGTCACTATAGTAGCATTGTATTGTTAGTCTAATTAGTGTAGTAGTGTAGGAGTCCTACTAACACCCCCCTCGTCTTGTGATCGTGTTCTGCAATACCTGCAATACTCGCGGCTTATTTCAAATGTGTGAAACCCGTACAGGTATGAAGTGTACATGATACGTACGTTACAGCTATAGTCTGAGACGTGCAACCTGGCAGTCGGTCGGCCGTTATTGAAAGGCCTAGGTCACGTAAAATGACCATCGTCTGATTTTCACATGTCTGCGAAAAGACAGTCAGAAATGTCGAATAGCAACGTCGATGTTATAGTGCAGTAGACGTCACTATTTCTTTTGTCAACAGCCATTGCTTACAGTGCTGACGGGTCTTTATCGAGTACGTTGTCTTGGTTTGATGAGGTGGTTACCGTTATCGTCATTGTCCGAGGATTCGTTCAAAACCTGAAGTCACGCTAAAGTTTATGGTGGACAGTCCATTGTTGGTGGAGCAAACCATAGTTGGTAAATCCATGGATGTTACCCCACAGGTTAGCAGCTGCCGTTTCACACAATGTTCATGGAGTGTCTGGTAAGACAAGACTTTTGTACGTTTGCTCAGCGTTTGCTAGCTAGCATAATTACGTTGTATATGGTCATCGTTGGATTGCCGTCATCGAGAGTGCGTCATCATTTGCACGTGCTACCCCCACTAACACCTCCCTTCTCTATTATTAGACTAGAGAATACATTTGCTGTACTGTGATTAATTGTTATTGTGAACTATTTCTTTTCTCCTGGTCAAAGTAGTAATCAATTAAATTTTGTTATATACAGCTTAATAGTTGGTTTGGTATTCTATCTACCGTCGAATATTACTGGCTAATTAAGACTCCTAGGCTCGGGTTCCGCGTACCCCCGTATGAAACAACAAAGCCTTAGCCCGCCTCCAGGATTCTAATAGCAAATTATCTAACTCTATAGAACCCCAGAACCACGTGTTACACCTCGTCCATAGGGCGGTCGTGCCTGCTTTTCATGACATTGAGACTCAGAGCACGTAACTTGGCGTCACAACACTCTGTGTTTTTTAATCTAAATTATAAATCTAGCTGTTACAAGAAGTGCAATATATCAAATACTACATCTTCTTTATGATAACGTTACCAGCTGCAAAGAATAACATATTTACCTGCATTTAAACAGCTATATTGCTTTCTTGAGATGTTAATGTTGCCAAAAGCAAGCTCTTTCGGGACATTACATTTTACTTTTCACTAATGTCAATGTAACAAAATGATATTCTTTACTGAATTTTAGAGGTTTTACATATTTTAGATGTTAGGGATTGCTCACCCAGTCCCTGTCAAAATGGAGCTACATGTAAAGCTGAGAGCAATTCTTACACTTGCATATGTGTTGATGGTTTTACAGGAGATAATTGCGATAAAGGTAAGGAGCACCACAATAAGACTAAGACATATTAGCGTACCATTGGCATATGAACTAAATGAATTTCAAATCTCATGTGGAGACAAATTATCATCTTTGTAATCACTCCGCAAAACGTGCAAAGCAAAAATTCTGCTCTTTCCCTTGACATTATTATTAGCATCTTTTGCATCATCTATCAAAGCATGCATGTTTTACTTTTAAAATTTGACAATTTCAAAAACGTACCATTTTGGGATAAAAACATTGTTTTTTCTAAATGTCAATGCAATAATGCTGCTTATTGTTACCAAATTGCCAGTGTAGGTTTTACCATCTTTAGGTTCAGGGGATTGTTCACCTAATCCTTGTAAAAACGGAGCTACATGTACAGAAAACGGTGATGGTACATACACCTGCAATTGTGTTCATGGATTCACTGGAGTTGACTGTAGTGCAGGTAAAATTTGCCATAATGAATCTAATAGGTATTACCCAGTGTTAAGGACAAGCCTAAATACAAATGTATTTTATTATCTACCCAAAGCAGGTGGCACACTTTCATTTTTTTGAAAGCAAACAAATGTTTTCCTCAATAGCAAAGTAAGTGATTTACTTAACAAGTTTCCTAAGACTTAATTACAGTTACGTATAGCATTTTACTATAACCTCTATATAATTGTTTGTATTTCTACGTACTACTGTCTCTTATGGATATATTTAACTACCTTTTTTCAATTTGCTTAATTAATTTCAGCTTAACTGCAATAAAATATTGCTACATGTAAAAGTAGCTCTGTGATTATGTAGAAATTTCTTATATTACAACTTAAAAAATCTTTTTCATACGAAAGTGTTTTGCCAGAATCCAACCCTTTCTTCACAATGACATAACCAAATGCTGCAGTTTCTAGTATCTTGCCATTTTATATTGACAATTACAAAACAATTATTTTTAGAGACACTGTACTGTTTTTTTAATAATGTTTTTGCAATGAAACAGTATAGTTCCACTGATGTTTGTGGCTTTACTTCTAGGTATTGGTGATTGCTCACCTAATCCTTGCGAAAATGGAGCTACGTGTTTAGACAATGCAGACGATACATACACTTGCAAGTGTGTTAGTGGATTCACTGGAATCAATTGCAGAATAGGTAAGGATTACCACACTGCAGTCAATAAGGAGAGTTGCCATGTTTTAAGTAAAAACCTGGTTATCGATGTATGTTGTTATCTAACCAAGTTAAATGTACATTTCTAATTTCAAAATATCTCTTTTGATGGCATCGGTTTTTTTCTTGCTTTAACTTTACTTGTAAACTAGGTTGAATACTTCTTTTTTAACTGTTTTGATCCATTTTTATCTGTTTTTGTTTAACATTTAGGCCTACCAACATTATTATTGTAAAAATATGTTACATGTAGACCCATTCATTACTGTGCTTGATATCTTAATTGCAAATTCATTTACTAATAAAGTGGAATACCAAGCTGTTACCTGTTTACAATGACACACATTGTTTACGTACAATGGTGTTATGTGCTTCCTGATGCAGCACTCAAATGGGCATGTTTATTTTAAACATCACATTTAGAGAGAAACCATCTTTGTGAGATTTTCCTTTTGGGATCTGTTGTTAAATACAGCTCTACCAACGATTTCTCTTAAGAAGCTTTATCGGTTTTAGGTACAGGTGATTGCGAACCAAATCCTTGCAAAAACCAAGCTATATGCACAGATAACGGAGATGATACATACAGTTGCTCTTGCCCTGCCGATGTGACTGGAGATAATTGTGATGAAGGTAAAGTTTGACACAATATAGCTGTTATAGTTCCACAGTATTAATAATTGAATACAAACAATCACTTTTTTCTGAACAGATGATTACATACAAAAAGATCAGTTTGATTATGTCAGTTATAATTGCAAATCACAGTCATCCTGCCGTCCTTCTAATGAATTTCTTGTTAGAGCTAGATAATACTGACTGAATATTTTATTTTTGTAAGACTTTGCTACACTCAGACAGAAACTCTACAAGTAGCATTCTGACAACTAGGCAACCTTTCACGTAAACTAAAAAATGTCAAACTTTCTTTTTGCTTGAATGCACAGTACCAAAACTTACGTTCCAATACATCACTGCTAGTATCAATGGTTTGGCATAATCTGCTTGCATTTGAATGCTTATGTTATTCCTTTCTGGGTTATGGTGATTATAAAAGGAGTAAGTTCTGATTTGTTTTATGCTATCTTCCTTATGGTTTTTCAAAAAGAATGTAGTACAGTTTAATTTGGACGCCAACATTTTCGTGGCTTTATCATTCTTAGGTTTTGGAGCTTGCTGGCCAACTCCTTGTCAAAATGGAGGTACATGTACATCACTTACAGAAGATACTTACTCTTGTGCTTGTTCTCCTGGATTTATTGGAGTTAACTGTGATGAAGGTAAGGACTGACACAGTGTACCTGTTATGGAGATTATCTTGAATTAAGTGAAGGCCTCATTGTAGACGTCTATCTTATTGCTTACATAATTACAAGTGAATATAATTTTTAAAGATTTTTGTCAACTTTAAATATCCTTTCCAGTAATTTTGCAGCACAGGGTGGCTAATTGATTTTTTACATTTTTTGTTTTTATTTAGACATTATTAATTGCATATCTAAGTATGGTAAAACTGTGCTGCAGGTAAAGACGAAGAAATACAGTAAACACTCTGTGTTTTTCAATTTAAATTATAAATCCAGCTGTTACAAGAAGTGCAATATAATTGTTAAATACCTCATCTTCTTTATGGTAACATTACCAGATGCAAAGAATAGCATATTTATCTATATTTAAACAGCTATACTGCTTTCTTTGGATGTTAATGTTGCCAAAAGCAAGCTCTTTCGGGACATTACACTTTACTTTTCTCTAATGTCAATGTAGCAAAGTGATATTCTTTACTGAAATTTAGACGTTTTACATATTTTAGATGTTAGGGATTGCTTACCCAATCCCTGTCAAAATGGAGCTAAATGTACAGCTGGGAGCAATGCTTACACTTGCAAATGTGTTGGTGGTTTTACAGGAGATAATTGTGAAAAAGGTAAAGAGCACCACAATGTAGCTGCATTAGCGGAGATTAGGCCTACTGTGAATCAAGTAAAATTATAGATGAGTTTCAATATCTTTATAGATAATGGTAATTTGTTAAAACAGTAATTAAATTTGCCATCTTTTTAAAGAATTGACCATTTCCACTTGGGCATGCCAGACAGCAACCAATTGATCAAATTGCTGTACATAGCATGACAGTAGGTGATGACATGACAACGATCTGTTTGGCTTAGATATAACAAGTTTACCTTTAGGTCTGATCCATTAAGCTTTCCTGCTACCCATTATAATTTGTTATTAGACTATATCTTAAATAAGATTATTATTGATGTTATCTCCATATCGTGTATTTTTGAATTAGCTATATTAATTTACCATTGGCATTTTAAATAAATTTGAAATATTATTTGCAGACAAAATAACATCCTTGTAACCATTTTGCAAAAAGTGTAATATAAAAATTTTACTATTTTGACAATATTATTAGAATCTTAATGTAACTGTCACAGCATCATCTATCAAACTCTACATTGTTTGTTTATAAGTATCAGCGATTTTAAAAAGTCACCATTTTGGGATAAAAACTGTGTTTTTTCAAATATTTATGCAACGACGCTACATGACACTACCAATTTTTAGGCCCAGGCGACTGTTCACCTAATCCTTGTAAAAATGGAGCAACATGTACAGAAAATGGAGATGGTACGCACACTTGTAATTGTGTCCATGGATTCACTGGAATTGACTGTGGAGGAGGTAAAAATTAACACAACGAGGCTGATAGACATTACCAAATGTTAAGGGAAAGCCTAAATACAGATGTATTTTGCTATCTTCCCATAGCAAGTGCACAGTTTTAATTTTTTTGAAACCAAAAAATGTTTTTAAGAATGTGCAGAGTAAGTAGTTTCCTTAGCACTATTGCTAACACTTAATTATAGTTGTGCATATATATTTACTATAACCCCTATAGACTTGTTTGTATTGCTACATGCTAGTGGCTCTCCTATGTAAATATTTAACTGCCTTTTTTGTCTATTTGCTTAATTATTTTCAGCTTGACTATCATAAAATGGTGCCACATTTAAAAGGAGCTATGTGACTATGTAGAATTTACAAAAACCCTTTTTTAAGAAAGTGCATTGCCAGAATAGTATCTGGCTTTATTATGTTGACAATGTTGACAAAGCTATTTTTTAGATATGTCACTTTATATAATAATGTTGTTGCAATGAAGGCAGTATTGTTATACTGATGTTTATGGCTTTATTTTAGGTATTGGTGATTGCTCACCTGATCCTTGTAAAAATGGAGCTACGTGTATAGACAATGCAGATGATACATACACTTGCAAGTGTGTTAGTGGATTCACTGGAACCAACTGTAGAATAGGTGAAGATTGCAGCACTGCAGCTAATAGGGATAGTTTTCCTGTTTTTAGTAGAAGCCTGTTTATCGATGTATTTTATTTGTTTTTATCTGTTTTTCATCTGTTTTTGTTTAATATTTAAGCCTACCTCTGTTGTTGTTGTTGTAAAATGATGCTACATAAAACCCATACACTTCTGTAACTGACATTTGTGCTGCAAATTCCATTTACAAATAAAGTGGAAAACCAAAACGTTACGTCTTGTCGATGACATGCATAAGTACAATAGTTTTATGTGTCTGCTGATGCAGCACTCAGATGGTCATGTTTACTTTAAAGATCGCATTTACAAAGAAACCTTTT
Organism: Tubiluchus corallicola; assembly: GCA_030141605.1. Taxonomy (NCBI): domain Eukaryota; kingdom Metazoa; phylum Priapulida; class Priapulimorpha; order Priapulimorphida; family Tubiluchidae; genus Tubiluchus; species Tubiluchus corallicola. The sequence goes on from JAQGDQ010000328.1 coordinate 232,742, forward strand.
TGTGATCCTTATCTGAATACAGCTTTAGTAACAGTTTCTCTTATGAAGCTTTATCGTTTTTAGGTCCAGGTGACTGCGAACCCAATCCTTGCAAAAACGAAGCTATATGCACAGATAATGGAGATGATACATACACTTGCACTTGTCCTGCTGATGTGACTGGAGATGATTGTGATGAAGGTAATATTTGACACAATATAGCTATTATGGTTTTACGTTAATAATTGATGAATACAAATGTTCATTTTTTATGAACAGATAATTACGTACAAATAACATTTCGTTTGATTTTGTACGTTATAACTGCAAATCACAGTGATCCTGCCATCCTTTTGATTAATTTTTTTGTTAGAGCTAGATAATATTCACTGAATATTTCATTTTTGTAAGACTTTGGTACACTCAGACAGAAACTATACAAGTAACATTCTGAGTAGTTGACAATATTTTACATATAAACAAAAAATAATACAAACTTTCTTTTTGCTTGAATGTACAGTACCAGAACTTACTTTTCACGGCTAGTATCAATGGTTTTGCATAAGCTGCTTGCATTTGAATAATTATGTTGTTCCTTTTTGGATTGTGGTGATTACAAAAAGAATAAATTTTGATTTGATCCTATCCTTTTTTCACGTTATCTCAAGAATGTAGTACAGTTAAAGATGTAGACCAACATGTTAGTGGCCTTACCATTTTTAGGTATTGGAGATTGCACGCCTAATCCTTGTAAAAATGGAGGTACATGTACATCACTTACAGAAGATACTTACTCTTGTGCTTGCCCTCCTGGATTTATTGGAGTTGATTGTGATAAAGGTATGGACTGACACTGTGTACCTGTTATGAAGATTATCTTGAATTATGTGAAGGCCTCGTTGTCGACGTCTATCTTATTGTTTACTGCATCAAAGAAAGTTTATAAGAATATTAAACAATTTATCTAAACGTACCGCTATTGGTATGTTCTTATTTAATGAATGTGGTTTATTAATTCTCGAAGATTTGATTATATATCACATGTCTATTTATATATACAAGACATAATACAACTTGTTTCCCACTTCCTTTACAAATCCAATTACAACACATCCTAAACATGTTTCTTTCTTAAATCATATTGTAAGTTGATGTATTGTACTGTATAAGTATTGCTAGTGTGAGACAAATTGATTTGATTTGATTTCATTTTACATAAATAATTACAAATAAACATAATTTTTAAGGTTTCGAGATATATTTTAAACATCAATCGCTTTTTCTTCGCAATAATATTACTTGCTGCATAGTGTAGCTAACCCATTTTTTACAATTTTATGTTTTTGTTTAGACGTTATTAATTGCATATCTAAGTATAGGAAAACTGAGCTGCATGTAAAGATAAAGAAATACAATAACCACTCCACTATTTTTCGATTTAAATTATAAATCCTCTGTTTTATACCAAATACTAAATCTTCTTTATGAAAACATTACTATCTGCAAAATACTAACGTATATACCTACATTTAAACAGCTATGCTGCTTCTTTTTTGGATATTAGTGCTACCAAAGGCAACAACGTTTGGGACACTACACTATACTTTGCTCTAATGTCAAAGTGACATTCTTTACTGAATTTTAAAGGTTTTACATCTTTTAGATGCTAAGGATTGCTCTCCCAATCCCTGTCAAAATGGAGCTAAATGTACTGTTGGCAGCGATTCTTACACTTGCACATGTGTTGATGGTTTTACAGGAGATAATTGTGATAAAGGTAAGGAGCGCCACAATACAGCTGCATTAATGGAGATTAGGCCTAATATGAATCAAGTAAAATTATAGATCATGTATAATATATTGTATAATCGTACATGATATATGTCTGTATCGCTGTTGCACAACCCTTTTATTGTGAATAAAAGATGACGCGACAGGGTAGTCAGATTTGTGGATGAGTTGGGAGGTAAAGAGTTGCACCCCCACCATGAAAATCTACTAGCTCCCAACATATTTGGTGGCAGCGGCGTCATCACCGTTGATTGTTATGGCCATAGACTTGAAGTCGTTGATGTGTTGCTGTGACTGACTGGAGTGAGCTACGTCCGCGGACTCCTCTCCCATGTCCTTGTCCTCTCAGGGGAAGGGTTAACTGATAAGTGGATGTTTTCTTTTCACTTTGTCATTTTTGTTATTATTAACTGCTTTTATGCGAAACTGTTATTGATAATATTACCTGTTCTGATTTATCTAAACTGAGTAAAAAGTAAATAAAAATAGTAAACCTAATCATAATCTTTTCCTCCATTTCATAAAAGATTTTGTTGTTGGAATGTTTGGAATCTATGTATGTCATGGTCAACATGGAAAACCATAATGCCTAAGTAAACCCCCGTAAAACGTAACATCAAGCCTTAGACCCGCTGGTTTTTCAAGTGAGCCCTTCGACATTGCAACCTCTCTAAAGACATATTAATTATACCTGTGTCGTTGAATTTTGGTTCATATGCCTTGTTGCCCTCTGGAAAATTGTAGGACAACAACCGCCCACGTATGTTGCACAACCCTTTTATTGTGAATAAAAGATGACGCGACAGGGTAGTCAGATTTGTGGATGAGTTGGGAGGTAAAGAGTTGCACCCCCACCATGA
>JAQGDQ010000328.1:236932-267860 GCA_030141605.1 Tubiluchus corallicola
TATTATTAACTGCTTTTATGCGAAACTGTTATTGATAATATTACCTGTTCTGATTTATCTAAACTGAGTAAAAAGTAAATAAAAATAGTAAACCTAATCATAATCTTTTCCTCCATTTCATAAAAGATTTTGTTGTTGGAATGTTTGGAATCTATGTATGTCATGGTCAACATGGAAAACCATAATGCCTAAGTAAACCCCCGTAAAACGTAACATCAAGCCTTAGACCCGCTGGTTTTTCAAGTGAGCCCTTCGACATTGCAACCTCTCTAAAGACATATTAATTATACCTGTGTCGTTGAATTTTGGTTCATATGCCTTGTTGCCCTCTGGAAAATTGTAGGACAACAACCGCCCACGTATGTTGCACAATCCTTTTATTGTGAATAAAAGATGACGCGACAGGGTAGTCAGATTTGTGGATGAGTTGGGAGGTAAAGAGTTGCACCCCCACCATGAAAATCTACTAGCTCCCAACAATCGCGTATTTTTATATGATTGGCATTTGAAATAAATAAACTTCAAATCTCATGTGCAGAGAAAGGAACATCTTTGTAATCAGTTTGCAAAAAGTGCAATGCAAAAATTTTATTCTTTGTTTTGATAATGTTATTCGCATCTTGATGTCACAGCGTCATCTATCAAAGTCTATATTGTTTGTTTTTAAATACTGACAATTTCAAAAAGTAATTCAAAGAGTAGCTTTTTGGGATAAAAACCGTGTTTACTGAAATGTCTCTTTAATGAAGCAGCATGACATTACCAAATTCTAGGGTGGGTTTTTCCATTTTAGGTCCCGGCAATTGTTCACCTAATCCTTGTAAAAATGGAGCGACATGTACAAATAATGGAGATGGTACATACACTTGCAATTGTGTCCATGGATTTACTGGAATTGACTGTGGTGGAGGTAAAAATTGTCACAATGCATCCCATAACGGTTATCCAGTGTTAAGAAAAAGCCTAAATACAGATGTTTACCATATCCTTTTTTAAAAAATTTGTATTGCCAGCATCTAACCTTTTTTTACTATAACATAACTACATGCTGCAAGTTCTTGCATCTTGCTTTTTTGTTAACAATTACAAAGCATTTTTTTGAGACACTGCACTGTTTTTTTAATGTTTCACTTGTTGTTGCAATGGTTCAGTATGGTTCCACGGATGTATGCGGCATTATTTTTAGGTATTGGTAACTGCTCACCTAATCCTTGCAAAAATGGAGCTACGTGTTTAGACAATACAGACGGTACATACACTTGCAATTGTGCCACTGGGTTCACTGGAATCAATTGTGGAATAGGTAAAGATTACTGCACAAATTCTATATAGATTATCACGAAAATTAAAGCTTTAATTGACATGGGATTAACAACATAAATAGTAATAATTAAAACCTCATTAAGGTTTTGTAATCCTTTTAAGAATTGTTTAGCATTGAATTTTTTGTCTTACTATTTTAAAATGTGAAATGTAATGACAATGTAAAACGCAGTCAGCCATTTTAAAAATTCAAAAACCCAAAATTATATTTAACAAGGACGTGCAATACCAAGAATATTAACATAATTTTGTTGTTTAAGTTAAACCATTTCACGCCAGCATTTGAATGATGTTTTTCTAGCTAGACATCGTGGGATCTTGTTTCGTTAAAACGTTATAATGTTGCAATACCATAACGATTAAATGAATTTCTAATTTTTTTTTTTAGATATTGATTTTTGCTTGTCAAATCCTTGTAAAAACGGGGGCACATGTACAGACGAAATCCATACTTACCGCTGCACTTGTGCCGAAGGATTTACTGGAGCTGACTGCGACCAAGGTAAACGTTGCCAGCCACAATGTACACCATTGTCAAAATTAGTTCGTCATAATTTATTTAATTTGTGAGTAGGCAATTTTACTTTGTTAGTTGAGGCTGCCGCTTGCTCTAGGTGTGTTTTTTGAATGTCCTGCCGTTCCATCTTGTAACAAATCTAGCAAGTGGTCCGGCTCCTCAATGCAGTCCATAGATAAGGCACATCTGTGTTGTTTTACGGTAATTTTTGCAGCAGTTGTCATTGTCGATGTGATGTGGTTGTACCGATGGTGCCATTAGCCTCTTCGCAACAGTGATTCTTTATAGGAATGATGATATGTATCACAGCACCTGTCATCATGGTGCAAGTACAACATATTTTAATCGGATTTACTGTTTTCTCTTTAGTAAAAATTGATTGTTCGTGCAATCCTTGTCAAAATGGAGGTACGTGTAGAGATAAAACCGACGGATATATTTGCGCTTGTGTTAAAGGTTATACAGGAGATAATTGTGAACAAGGTAAAATGTTATTATTCCGAATTGAGTGAACAGTCACAGCATGCATATAGTGTGTGCAAATAATTTGAATTTCAATGTGAATCAAGTGAATTGAATGTCAAGAACATTACTTTGCTATTTTTATTGTAAATTTTGAATAGATCTCGTGATTTTTTTAAAAAATTCTCAGTTATTTGGGCATAATTTAGTGAGTCAGCCCATTTTAATGCATTGCCTATTTCTGTTTAGATATTGATGATTGTTCGCCAAATCCTTGCAAGAATGGGGCTAAATGTGTAGATGGGGTCAATACTTACACTTGTAATTGTACTGGAGGATTTACGGGAGCAAACTGTGAAAGAGGTTTGGATACTTGATTTTTGCTATTAATGAAAACACCATGAGTAGTACCAATGCAAAAGACCAGATGTAGAGCCAATCTATCCTTAGTATTCAATCTTAGTACCTGTACTAAGTGCATATCTTAGGACATGTACTAAGTGCCTATAGTAGACTCGGTGCACACGTGTGCTGCACTTAGTTAAATTAAAGCTTCTTAATGTGCAGAGTACTTTGCTTGCAATTGTTTAGTGATTCTGCTAATTGCTTAAAAATTTTGTTGTTTCTGTTTAGAAGTGAATAACTGCTCGTACAGTCCTTGTAGGAATGGGGCCACATGCTTGGAGACATGTCACCAAGGTATCCATGGCTACTCCTGTCGATGTGCTGCTGGATTTACTGGAGCTAACTGTGAACAAGGTAAAGGTTGCTACGTAGCGATTGTTAGGACGCGTTCACACTAGTTGTCTTACCCAGTTTTCTCGCCAAGTAGCTAGAACGTATTTGGAAAGCTGGGACGCGTTCTTTCCGACAATAAGCGTGAAGCGAAAACCGATTTGTCTCACTGCTAGAAGAGTTTGTAAAAACTTGCCGACACAATCGTAAACCGTCGGTTCACACGAGTTCAGAGAAACTCTGAATGCGCATTTTGCCAATTTCACGGTGACCATGCGTGGCAAAATTCCTCGGGGAAAAGTTCCCTGCAGCATTCCTCTTGAAAGCAGAACACATTGTTTTCTATAGGGCGTTTCACACAGACCCCTCATGAGGAATTCTGCCGCTAGATAGAAGCTATGAATCCTCTTCGTGAGCAAACTTGCCATTTGGTAGAAATACTAAATGCATGTCCTATTTTCTTAAGGATTCCTCGCAGAAATTAGATTAAAATTTTACTCCTCAGTTGGCACTTTCTTATTTAATGAACAACAATGAACATATTTCAGCATAGCATATCAAGTTTGCGATATCTCTTTTATCATACAGACGATTTTTTTTGTTTTATTAATGCAGCGACGATGACTGTATTTGTGAAAAAAGAAAAATAACGCACGCATATAAATATACTAATATTTAATTTACTTCTAATAATTATATAACCTACTACGTTGAAGCTAGAGTTATCTGGACGAGCGTTAAAAACCGCGCGGTTTCAGTGTGAAATGAGCTTCTTTGTTGCGTGAGTTTTTGCGAAAAAAATTGGAAACTTTCTGATTAATTGACAGCAGTTGGCGTCAAGCATATTGGCGTATCACTCCGCCTCCGCTGTGACGTAAGCCCGCCCGTGGACAATCAAGACATTAACTTAACGTTGAACAACAACTCTCTTCGATAAATAGCAAGACACCAAGGACTACTATACTACAGGACGTGCACGCTGAAATCTCTGATTCGGCTAGCGGAGGCGATCTATTTTTAACATTTAGTGCTAATAATTTGGACATATTTACCCCCCATGGTGACCTATAGCATGCCACAATACACATAGAACATATTCCTCATTTAAAAACAGTGGTACCTATGATACCCCCCCCCCAAAAAAAAACACCATATCTGCAACTCATTGTGTCCCGAAGATTACCTGTCGCTTTCTATAGAGAATAAACAGACTGCACCATTTTGTCAGGACTATATAAACTCATTCATAGGTTCCTCTGTGTAAATTAAAATACATGAAATTATTGCATTCACCATTTTGCAGAGATGTTTGCGACAATTAGTCGGCTAGTCGCGCCTTCTTAATGGAGGTCTGGTAAAGGGCTGAGTTCTGCTGGTGATCCTTCTCCAAATTGTGTAGTCCATGCAGCAGTACATTCGCCAGGCGTCTCAGAGTATTTCTTGAAAATTCTCCAAAATCAAAGTAGGCATTGATTATGGAGAGGATGTTCATGAGCTTGTTGCGGCAGCAGACTGTGTGAGTTGACTTCTTCACAAAACACAAGCCAGTTGTTACGAATTCGAACGTGAATGTGTGGGGCACTGTAAGACCTCCCCTAGACACTTCTTCAATGAACATTTTCATTTCCTCAGAAAGGAGAGGCTCATCCTCGGGAAAAGAAATGTCATTTTGGCACTTACTCTCCAACCAACCTGCGACATATGCACACGCGTTCAGTTCAGTTTTTGAAAGAGCCTCGTCAACACAAATCTCCATAATTTTGGCATCCTCGAAATCAATCCCATTGCATGTGTGCAACTGGCTTTCGGATGATGTGTCTGTGTCCGCAAACTCCAGGAATGACCCCCTTGACTGCCTGTAAACTGAGAACTCACCCTCTATTCTGTCACTCTGAAGTTCACGCAATAATACGTAGTGAAATCCAACAGAAAACAAGTGCCTACAGATTGCGAGGAGTCCCTCTGTGGTCTGAATCAAAGCTTTTCGCGTATCATGTGTCAGGCATTCAATTCTATTTGGTCCGTGTCCTGATTCGGTTTGCTTAAACAGAGTCAACAACGACTGAAGAGTATCAGATGTATCTTGTTGAACAGATCGATCAGGGTCTCTCATCCTCGTGTCTTGACCTCTGGCAGAAACATTTACCACATTCCACCAGCGTAGCACTTGCTGAATGAATTCTGCAGTGTCCTGGGCTCCTCGACGTCTCAGCGATGCAACGACACGATCGTTGAACACCCTCAGGACATGTTGCACATTCTGGAGCTGAAGTTTCGATGGGAAGACTGCAGAATATGTCAAAGGTGTTGACTTGAGCACATTGTCTTTCTCAGCTTTGTAAAGACTTTTTACTTCAGCAAATGAGCCAAACGATAATCTCAGACATTTCTCCGTGATCCAGTTGTTCCTGATACATTTCAGAATGTGGACGGTATCATACAACAGGAACCACACTCGTGTATTTTCCAGGGGATGTTCAGCCTCCCAGTCTGTTCGTCTGGTAAACAATTTGCAGTATTGTTGGTTGATCTTGTGGTTGTCCGTCATGGACCCTAAAACAGTTCCTTCCGAATTCTCAACTACTGTAGCAGCCTCCTTCACGACAGAGAATTGATATGCAGCACTCAGCTTGTGAACGGGGGTCACTGATATCATCACGCTGGGGCCACCATGTAGACATTTAGCCATCACACATAGCATTGATGTAGCTTTACTGTCTGGCTCATTTTTTGCCATGCCATTTAGCACACCCCCTGAAAAAGCCACTGTTGGGCGTATTTTCACTTCATCCACCAATAGCATACAGTGTTTCTGCTCAGAGCTTTTCACTTTCTGAAATGTTTTACCTAGCACCTTGTCAACATCTGTCGATGAAATAACTGACTGCAGCTTTCTTTTGCTGGGTAACACTAAAAAGTCACGCAGTTGTTCGTAATTGCAATGGGGAAATGACTCTATTGCAAAGCAATAATCAGACACTGTGAAAGTCTTATCACATAATAGTCGAAGCTGTCGTGTTAGAAATTTGAGCTTCTTGGCTTTAGCATTAACACTAGGAGATTGTTCTCGATTTTGAGCTAGTTCAAGTTCAAGAGACTTTGTCACTTTGTTGACAGTATCATCAACATGATGAATGTGGTTTACAACAGAATTCACAACCGCGAAAAATTGTGAGTAAGAGGACAGCCCATTGTTCGGACTGAGGATTTTACTTAATGGCACACTGATCCCGTTTTTGAAAGCATACAGAGTAAGAGGGGAACACAAGGTAGGCTTATTGTGAACAATAATTGACATATAACATTGACTGTGGTCCTCTTCCATGAACATGCACACAAATTTGTCTTATGTGCGAGATATAATGGGGTTCTGATACGTCTTATGCAGGTCTTTCTCAGGAGTGAATTCATTGAGAGAAGTTATTTTATCCTTTTTAAAGAAATAATTCAGCTGCTGGTCCTCAGTTTTTGGAGGGCGAGGTGGTGGCTTTGGAGTGGGCAAGCATGATGTTGGAACGTTGAAAATACTGGGTGGATCCACTGGCCTGGTGTGACCACCTGGAATTTTGACCATTTGAGTATCCGATGGCCAATGCTTTTCGCAAATGAAAAATTTCGTTGGATCAACAACAAAGCCTTCGCGTGGGGGACGAACACTTAGCCATTTCTGTTTTTCTACATGATCTCTTGGCAGTCTGAACACACGACACTTGTTCTCCGTGTCATAGTTACCTTTGCATTTAACAACACCACACTTGTTAGGCATGCTGCTGAGCACAGATGTATAAAATCCACCAGAAATTTTGAAAATAATCCACAAAGAAACAAACACAAGCAGACACATTAACAATGACAAAGCACTACTTCCGGTAAAACACACTTACGCCTAAAGTAGTGCGCTATTTAAGAAGTAAAAATGAACACTAATTTCCTTTGATACATAAAATAAACAATTGGTACTTTTCTCCCGTAATGTCAAGAACCAATTAAATGAAAAATAATACTCGCTATCTACCGATCCGCCCATTCTTTAATTTCCAAGATCACTACTCTCTAAAGCGCACTATTTATAGATTACGTTCATGCAAGTATTGATCGCCTCCGCTAGCCGAATCAGAGATTTCAGCGTGCACGTCCTGTAGTATAGTAGTCCTTGCAAGACACCTAATCTAATTAGCAGATGAACTGATGACAAATCACAAATCGTAAAAAATATTCACCAAGGCCTCTCTATAGCCTTTGAACCTATATATATTTCATTTTTATTTATTTATTAGTGCCAAAAATACATACAATACAAGAAAAAAAACAAGACACACACACGCACAATTTCAATTTTGAAAAATAGTAACACTGCAGACGAACAAAATAATTACTGCTAAATCAAATGTTATTAAATTAAAAACTGCAAAATGTTTTAATCAGCAACTGACAGACGTAACCGTTATGCATTTCTTCCTGTAAAATGGAATTAGGCTATGAATTTTCGCTAAGTAACTTCCAATTCTAATCGACGAAAATAAAATTTAGAACGTCAGACTAATGTTTCTAATGAAAAATTGATCATTTTTCAATACAGTATAACCTGCTATGTTCCTTTAACAAAGAAGTTCATAAGTGGCTTCATATTGGCAATGCATATCGTCATGCTGGGATGTGCACTTCTTGGTATTTCCAAGATTCGTCGTAATGTTTTTCTGAATTCAGCAGATAACAGATTTATGTTAAGATCACTTAAATCAGTGACTTTGTGGTCTTCCGCTCAGCAAACTGCATAAATGATGAGTGATTGGCATCCAAATGGGTGTTTCCAAGAGTTCAGACAGAGCTTATTTTTGGGACTACGGATAATGTGATCAGGTGTCAAAATGCTCAAAATAGCAGGCTGTTAATTCACTAAATTTGGACGATTCCTGATTTAATTGTTTGTAGTTTTGATTCGTAATTGTAAACTATCTAAAGGCTTCAAATCCAGCTGTACACAATCTACGGATAAGAAAGTCAACAGAATATACAGTCATACGTGGGCTATTGGTTGAATGAATGATTGGTCCAAAATAGAAGGTAACTGGGTGAAGGTAGAAGACACCGATTTAATTGCCTGCAAAGCAAATTTAATTGATAAGAAGGCGATAATCAGTAAACAAAACATTCCAGAATTAGAACAACGAAAAGGCGTGACGTTTCAAGCCTTCGTGCGGCTTACCGTAGGGGCTTTAAAAAGAAAAGAAAAAAATGCATAAAGATACCAAAATAATGTTCTTCGTAACAGGTCATGTGTTGTCTGCAAGCTTTTATCCACTTTTTGCGTCTTTCCAAACGTTTGTTAGGCGACAGAAATGGAGAGTGAATTTGATTTGTCCTTCCGTAGATGATCCTTAAATCGATTCATTGAGTTACATAAGCTTCAATGGCATTTTGCAATCATCATTATAACCAGAAAAATAACGAAAAACTAACTATTTCAGCGTGTAGCAGACTTAGCTTTTATTTATTTTTTGTTAATCTTACTTATCGTACACGAGGCGCCATCTGTGGCGGAAATGTAAAGTTTTTGGTTCTGGCCAGCTTTTCTGTTTGTTCCCTGCTAGTCACCTGTCTATCATTACACACCTGTGCTCTGAACAGTCAGGTTAATCCACTTTATGGGAGCTGTTGGACATTTATGTTATACTGGACACAGTGATTATGTTAATAAAGCATACAGTGGTATTAACCTCTGTTTACAGTGTTTTCTGTGACAACACAGCGTATTAATAGTAGATTCTTACATAATATAAATTTTGACCACTCTTACGAGGTTTATAAACTGCTGCCGAAAAAATTTTGCCTGAAGATTATTTTACATTAGTTGTTGACTCAAAAACTAGAGGACATAATTTAAAAGTTTTTAAAGACCAGTCATGTCTCGATATTCGTAGATCTTCATACATTCATGCATAATCTATGCATGCATACATAATCTTTATTTAAATTCGGGCGTACAACGGAAGAACATTAGCCAAGTAGGATATTAATACCAACTAAAATATGCTAAGCTAAAAAAATTACTAAAATAGACATACAATATTACTTAAATTGTAAATAAAATCAAAGATGAAAAAACAAAAATTAAAATGGGGTACTCTGCAAAATACAAAATAAAATCATACAAGCAAAGATAAAAACAAGACAGTCACAAATATTTAAAAATGTGAGCTTCACTTAATTCTGAGAATATGAAAAAATTATATGAAGATAAAAACACTAGAACTGATTCACTAAAAAATAAGACACAGGGTGCTTAAAATAAATTAACACAAATTACGTAGCACAAGCTGAGCATCTACATAATTATGTCCCCGCTCCATTTGTTAATTGCCTCAAGAAATCATTATAGTTAGTGACTATGCGCAAATGATTGGGCTGTTCATTCCAAATTTTAGAAGCTGAATATCGAAAACTTCTTTTTCCATATAATTCTGTGCGTACTCTGTGAATATTTATGATGTTATCATATCGCATTTGATATCATATATCATTTGCCGTGAACATAGCGAACGTGCGCGTGCAGTCGAAGCTTGACTTTTAGAGTAGTTGGTTTTGAAAAATGGCTGTAGCTTGAGAAGAAGACGAGATTTGAGACAAATATTTCTTGGCTTGACAGTAATATTGCGGCAAAGATTTTATTGGGGTAAAAAACTCTGTAAACCTCTAATTCAAAGCTTCGCGTTGCGGATTAGTTTAAGTCTATTCAGAGATAGCTATTTTTTCAGCATTAATAACGTCTGTTGTAACTACAGTGTTATAACATTAAGTAATAAATATTGCCTGCAGCAATGAAGAATTTTTTTGAACAAAATCTTAAATTATTTTACAGTTTTAAAGCGCAAGAGGGCATTGCAAAAAAGGAGGTTGAGAAGCGCTTTAAAATCCACTGACGACTCACCCGCAGATGCCCGTGTTAAACAAGATTTTTGCCTAACTGACGGATACGAAGAAGTAAAATGGGAATGGTCGGATGGAAGCATTGATCTTTCACCATCCAAGATTTCCCGTCGTGAACGTTTCATCGGTAGCATCGTACCACTTCCAACTGCTGGCTCAGAAAAATGTTACACTGCAGGGCTAACTATAAAATCTCCTGTAAAAACTGACACCGGATTTTATACACTTGTGGTGACAACAAAGGAAAACATAAGAAAGTATACAGTTCAAGTTGCAGTGGAAACATAGAAAGTACAAGTGTTCTTTACGTTGTGCTTTACCCAGCAAGATACTTTTTAAATATTATAAATTCGAACATTGAATAATCTTTAGCAAGCAAACAAGCATTTTCAAGTTTTCAAACAAGCATTAGTAACACTGAAAAAGAGCAGAGGCCGATATTATGAAAACTGTATTTACAATAGGTTATTCTTTAGATGATTGTAGTCCTGGGTCGAAATGATACATGCTATGTCTACCTAACAGTTTGACTAACGATTTAGTAAATTATTTTTATTGAAACTATCAATACATTGCTTCCCCTCTATTTGCAGGGGTAATGAAAATATTTTGTGAAAATATTGAAGTATCAATTTCTGCTATTCAGAGTGTGGACCCAAGGTTTCTGCAGTACAGCAATTATTTTTATTTTGTAAAAATGTTTTGTTACCTTTTAACAGAAAAAAGAATTTAGGATTTTTTATTTCAACAAAATATTTGAATTCCTTACCTCAAAACCTCAAAACAATTTCTACTGTGCGACTGCATTTAAAAATCAGTTGAAGAAACACCAATTGAAAAATTATTATGATCAATTATAACTGTTGTAGACTACAGTAATGACCTATTTTCTGTCTTGTAGGCAATTTGTGTGTTCACCCAAAAAATTTTAACAATTAACAATTTTATTAATATCACATTTTCTTACTTGTACAATTGTAACCATAATATTTTACTGTACAGCGCCATTGAAAACGTTTTGCGCTTTATAAAATATATATTATTATTATTATTTATTATAAACTGACCACGACAATAAACCTGCTTTCAAAAACATGGATTAATCACACGTAACTATGTAGAAACCTGTTAATGAGTTGTAGCGGATCAATGTCAGCAAAGGGTGGAAATGGACAAACCTAGAGAAGTCGTATTAGAACAATGATAAAGGTACAGAACTGCCTTCAGTATTGAGACAAGGTTTGCTACGCCTGATGAAAAGATTCGCTGATAAGCAAGGATGGTTCAGTAGGAGAAGAGGCAATAATACTGAAACTATATGGGCCTATTAATATATGGTTAATGTGACCCAAATTAATGTACATGGGAGACATATTAAAGGCTTCATTGTCAAATGGGAAACTGCTAGGTTTTCGCATGCTCTTACCAATAAATGTTGAGCTGTTTTGCCAAACGAGTTAGCTCTGCTGTTGAGGCAAGTATATTTTGTAAAAAATATCTGATGATATCAATATCTAAACACCATCTTTAAATTTTAAAAGATAAGCTGGACTATTACGATTTCAAAATAACCCGGAAATCAATTTGGGGAAATGATGATTTAACTAATTTGATAATTGTATTTTTCCGGATGTATAGGTTCACGTCCCCACCTAAAGTAAAAATAACGTTTTTCTTAAACAACCGTAATCTAAGCAAACTGTACAATAAGTATAATTCACGTCACAATTGCGCTTCAAACGGTACTTTTGTACAAATAAGGGTCACATTGGTTTCCTGGACATGGCACGTTTTTAAAGGAAGAGAGTATTATTTTTCACATACTGCCCCATTTTCAAGTCCGATAAAAAGTATACATTTTAACATAATTAATACTGCAAAAGCGGTTCTCATAATTAAATAATAAATTAAGGACTTAATTAATGGCGGGCGACATCACAAACTAACATAATTTTCAACATCAAAAACTTCCACGAGCGTGTTACACATGTTTGTGAAAACGAAAATTGAAGTACAGTGCTGTTGTAAAATATTCAGTGTGTTCTACTAAAGCTAGGCGTGTTTTAAGATAAAAATTCAGATTTCAAATTTACGCATCGGTTGTCGAATGCGTGTAGTTCGTGACAAAGTAACACATCTCAACTGATGTACAGCACAAATTTTTTGTGCAATGCGTTTCCGAAATGCAGACGCTGGTGCTCATCTAACTATCGAATAATGGAATGCATGTAACAGTGAAGAACTAGTGGCGCGAACGTGAACTTGTGTGGTAATAATTCTTTCACGCACGTTATTTTTGAAAAAAATTGTGTTTCCTTTCAATTTTTTAAAAAGTAGATTATTTTGACCCACAGTTTATGATTGGGTCCGGTTTTGCTCTAATTTAATAAACATAAACACTTACACACTGTTAGCCTACAAAAACATACTACCAATCAATTTACCACAAAAAGGCATTCCCTGTACAATAATATTTGGAACGCTGGCCACGTTTTGTTAATTGTGACCTCAACAATATAAATTAAAAAGAATGGTTATTAGGAAACAATGCTGTGCTGCTGACGAACTCAAATGGAGGAACGATTTGAGTGCTGCGACATCTATTTCAGTTGTAAGGCCAATTTTAATTTATAATAAAGCTGCAGATTGAATGCAAGCAAAAATCACTTGGTAAGTATTCTAACTGCTTAAATCTTATGTGAACTTGCTGTAAATGGAAATTTTTACCCTAGATTTTTTATTTCCTCACTTCCTTACCTTAGCTAGTCTAGGAAATTAGTCTCCCTTTAGTCATTCTAAATACTGATTTGTTTGTGCTAATTAATGCATATTGTGTACTTTTATCAAATTATCAACTTTATACAAGTTTGAGTGTTGCTAACTTTCTTCCGTTGTTTTATGTTTTCTTATTTAAGTAGATTCACAAATCGACAAGTTCTTATTCATTGTGACAGTAGTAACTGTTGATGCACAATGAATGTGGCATCGATAGCCACCGTTTCACTAGTGCTGTTAGTCACTCTACCTTGTTCAAGTGCAAACCATGAAAGCCGCTCCAACAACAGTACCATGACCAACACGGTAACCATCTTAATTTGAATAGTTATTCATTTTGAAGTGTAATAGTAAAGCTACGACTCCATGTGCGTGTAATGCAATGCGTGTTCCTTAGTTCGTTTACAACAGTTTACATTGAAATACGTGGAACATATTTTGTGAACATATTTTTGACAAGATCCTAACAAGATAGTGACCATAAAATAATGGTGACAATATTGTGAGCTGCCTGGGTAATTATAAATAATAATAATGATAATATTAATAATAATAATAATAATAATAATAATAATAATAATAATAATAATAATAATAATAATAATAATAATAATAATAATAATAATAATAATAATAATAATATTTTCACAATAACAATCAGAAATAGTATATAACAATGAGTTACAAAGTTTAGAGAAAGACGGGATGGCGAAACACCAAAAGTTCATCTAATCTGCCATCCCTAAAATAGAGAGTCTACTAATTTCAGCATTTCGAGCAAATATGATTAGAACAAAATAAAGAATAGAATAGGAAAACAGAGCAAAATAAAAATAATAGCGAACAATTATGGTAAATAAAATTATGCAAATATATGCAAAACAACGTGAAAACAAAATTAGTAAAGCAGAATTCTATGGGCTTGAAAACAAAACTACATAACTAAAAGCAAAATAGCTAACAAATTAATTTGGCTATGCAATAGTGACACTAAAAGAAGCAAAGTTGCATGTACCTGTAAGGCCATAATGGTTTCAAACTAAATGAATAACAAATAACAGTATATTATTAATGCTGTTTTTAATATGATTATCCACCAAAAATGACTAATAAATTTAAAAAGGTAAGTATCACTGACAAAGCAATCCAAAAGTGTGTCTCGTAACTGGGTGTGCTTCCAAAGCATCATCTGACTCAGGCTTTTGTATCACAGTTTATTTTCTCTACAGACCCAGACCTGCTCCAGTTGTTGCAGAAATGGTGGTGAATACTACAACGGACATTGCTACATGTTTTTAGACCATCCCCGTTCAAGTTGGTTTCAGGCTGTGGTGAATTGCAAACTGACAGCTAGTGAGTTAGTGACCATTGAAAATGCAGCTGAAAGTCAGTTTGTAGTAAATCAGTTAAAAGTGAATGGTGAGTATAATAACGGACATAGACACTATAATAGTGTTGAGTTCCGTGGTATAATGAACATTTACTGCCCTGTTTAAGGCCCCGTACAGCCATGCAAGTTTCAGTTACACAACTAAACGTGCAAATGAACAGCTTGGCAATTTTACCAAAATCAGTCGTCCAGACGTAAAATTTTTAATTGTGCAACTGGCATGGCTAATTTGAAGAAGTTGCTTGCGTTTGTGCACTATTACTTTCCGAAAAGTGAAACGAAATTTATCAGCAGTATCGAGTGGCCCAATACCTAATCAGTGCTTGATGAAAATGGCGTCTTTGAATGCCGTTATTATGAGTCTAAGTAGATTTGATGAACTTTTGCACAATATTTATTATAGGCTGTCCTAATCACCTTATGGACCTTACTGTCAACAGATTGAGAGAAATTATTACTCCGGGAAAATTGCTGTGTGCAGTTGCTTACAACATTATTGTTTACTACTTGCGTAGCAGCTGTACATAGCGTACATTACTTTAAGAACAAAGACTGTATAAAAGTGAATGAATGAAAGTGTCCATGCAATCGGAATACTCGAAATCCAAATACAAGGATATCTATAATGTAAGTGATGTGAGCTGGTGTGTCCGATCATTGTGAAAGGCTGTAGTACAGTCATGCCTCTGTTTTCGACCATAACTCGTTCCTAACAAGTGTTTGAAAACCGATTTGGTTGAGTATCGAATCATTTATTCCCATAAGAAATAATGTAAAAGCAAATAATCCGTTCTCAATCTCCAAATGAACTGTAAAGTATTTCTAAAATGAAATATAATAATGTAAAAATGTTTATGTAAACAGTAGATATGATATAATTGATAAGAAAAAACATAATAGAATTACTTAGAAGAAAAATATAATTATTCCTGCATGGAAAAACCTTACGTGACTACTCGTCCTGCACGCGTTCATAACATATTTAGCAGTTGGTCGAGTACCGAAATTCTGGTCGAGAAAGGAGACAATTTCAACTCGAATTTTCTGGTCGAAAACCGATTTGTACGAGTACGGAGACGTTCTAAAACGGAGGTATGACTGTACTCGAAAAAAACCACCAGCGAGCAGTACAAATCTACTGCCCCAGTAAAATCCGCCGTCCCAAGTCTATGGAATAAAATATCAATTTAGGTCAGAACACATTCAAAATTAAATTGCTTTAAAAGATATATCAAATCTCTTTTACTCAAATCCTGCTTGTAATGCATTTGTGAAGTGTGATAGTTACAGCACAATCTGTTGATTTCATTGAGACTTAGTCGCATGTTCACTTTGATTTGATATTTTGACCGAATCACTTAAATGATGTTAGGAAAAACGAGTGAGATCTTCAATAACTTCATTCTCGTTTCTCTCTTGTATATGTTCAATAGTGTCTTTATAAGACACTGTCTTTTTCTTAGCTTAACTATTGTGTTTGGTTAACTGCTGTGCAACTAAAAATTGCATGTCTGCGCGCTGTCATTGAAAACAATGCATTACAAAACAGTTGCGCAACCAAATGTTTACGCTCGTATTGCAACATTTAATTGCATATGTCTCTGAACTTGGCTTATCAAATTTGTTGCGAGGAATTTCAAGTGGATCACTTCTGTTAATATGTGTGGATGACCCCACTTATAAAGCATTTTAAAAAAGCACGTCCAATGTCCTAGCTAGCCCTACCTTTCAATTCTGTACAGTTCAACTATATGCAGTGAAATACTGTTATCTCATATCATTTTAAAGAAAGCGCAAATTGTTTTCGTATTATTTTCGTTGCCAAATGGCAGCACCGTGCAACATTTACTCGGATGGCCTTAAACACGCACATCAGTTGGGCGTATTTAATACCAGGACTCACAATAGACATACAGCTCACACAAAAGCTTTTCCTCACAGGAGAACAATATTTTAGATATGCAAAACGCTTATCAACACTTGCAGTTGACTAATGTGAACAAAGTTTGGTGTTATACGCCTGCAAGAAGACTCTACATACTTCATCAAGACGAAACAAATTGGCAAATTTCGTCACATAGTTATTTGAATTATGTTTTGTTATTCAATTACAAACTCTTTCAAAGTTAGGTAAATGTAATAACGACCTATACTTTTCTATACTAGCTCCAGCGGAACTAATAATGGACTAATAAAAACTACTCGTTTCTTGATTCTATAAATGATAGAAAATACTGGGCCTACAAACGACTTTTTTGTTTTATTTACATCTGATTGCTTTCATTTATAAAACACGTCGATGATCCCTATATGGGTCTATCTTTTCCAATTCTGAAATGCTATGACGTGTAAAATTTGTGAATCACCTGGTCCAGGTTAGGTCTACCACATTCATTTCACAATCGTTGCAGATTGGTAAGATGTACTTTTTATCACGTAGCAAGTTATACCAAATGAGTGATGTTTTTTACGTAATTTCGTTACATATTGGCACGCTAAGAAGGTAATTTTTCTATAGGAATGAGTCATACGTGGAGTGGAGGAACAGATACGCTAAGCGCAGACAACTGGAGATGGATTTCCAATGGCCAGTCCATTACATTTACTAACTGGGCAGATGGCCAACCTGACAACAGCAACGAACACTGCATACTACTGCATGCCAGTAAAAATCATAAATGGTCAGATAATAAATGTGACGGCTCATTTTCTTTCATTTGTGAATCTGATGCTCAGTAGTTCAAAGTTTTCCTCATTTTAAAGTCCACATAGCTAAGTATCATTTAAGGGAAAACCGAATGATTGTGTAAACATTAGCTGAGAATAAAGAATGCTCTAAAATATGGAAAACTACAATAGCTTTTTTTAAAATCAAAGCTTGGATTAAAGTTTCTGACGTCATTAGGTTCTGACATAAGCAGTAGCTGTGTTCTATTGCCGATAATTAACTGTCTAAGCTAATTATTCAAATATAATGAACAACTGTTAACTATTATAGGCAAGAAAATGTATACTTTGGACAGTAAATTACAATGAGAGTGAGTCTAAACAATCGTTCGGTCTTCCCTTAAATGCAAATGAGTGCTCAGTTTTTTTCAATATACTTTAAAATATTACAATAACTTTATTATTACAAGTTATGATTTTAAGTAATATTAGCTATTTAGACAGTCTTGCCTGTTCATTTTCTTTTTAGACTATCTGTGATGCTTTGTTCACTGTTTATAAAAGTGCTAATGCAAGATACGTAATAATTTATAACCATTATTAATTCACTAATTATTTTTAATTGATCAGTATGAAAATTTCATGTAGTGTCATCTTCTAATGAACTTGACTTTACTGGATGACTCACAAAATTTAATACTGTTAGTTAATAACAGCTTGTGAACGTTGATCCAACAACAGCAGCAAGACTAATAAGAGCAATTCCAAGTTTAAATGTTATGTTCCTAGACGTAAGAACCGTAGAAACTCTCAACTATATGTTTTCATACCAGTGAGGATTCCAAGTCTGTGAGGACTCAATTGATCTTGGTCTCGTACCTGAATCATCTCAAGATAAATTTTAATCTCGGAAAGCAAGAAAACTGAGTGGCAACGAAGCTCAAAGAGAAAATCTACTCGACTGACAGGCACGAGTGTATAAAGTAATTAACCAACAAACACTTTGCTAACAAAATGACTGACAGAAAGCAGTAAAAAAACATAACATTGTAATGCATTCATACCTACAGAATGAAACTAGAAAGATGTGATTGGTACATATAAACAAACTTTTATTTACAGATAAATAAACATCACAACACTATTTGTACTAATACTATACAGTAATTTACAAAATTGAATCAGTATTTGAATATCTGTCAGTAGGAAGTTGTCATTTTGGAACACTTATAATTATTAAAGATAGATCCAAAGTGTAAGATTTGTTCTATCAATGTCAGGTTAACAAGGAAGTCTGGCTTCCATCTTTCGTTCTAGCCAGAAGCCGCCAACCTACAAATATTAATTATTTTCAGTTATTACAATTTATGCAACGATGACTTCAGCAGAACTATTGACAATTACATGTACATGTTAAAGAACCCAAATAAACAGTCTTTGTCAACAATTGAATTAATTTGCTAAGTTATTTTGTTCTCATACTTAAATACGTAAATATTTCAGGCAGTGGGAACATGAGTGACCATGTTGTGCTTTTGGCTAAGTAGTTAAGTACAGCCAATCTTGATTATGAATAACAGCTGGAAGCCATTTCCTCTAATGCTTTTCTTATAAGGCTATGAGAAAACGTCCATTAAAAGTTGGCAAGAATGATGATTTCATCCTCTACCAATGACGAAGTTATCTAGCCAAGTTTCCACCTAATGTTTCACAATTCTATGATTTCTGATACCATAGGAAGATGGGCCAGAGTCCCAATCGCAAGGTAAATAGTTCAAAAGACCTTGCTATAAGCGGAATTCGCATCGACGGCAAAGTGTAGCAACCACTTAGCTGCCCCGACAAGAGGTGACGTCGAAGTGACTGACTTTAAATGGGTGGGAGTGCGTTTGGTCCCAAATGTAGGGAAACTCGTTCAAGTTTTTCACTGACAATTTGATTGGAGATTCTCTCAGTTGACTGATGGAAATCAAAACACAATAGGGAGCAAATAGCCTGCATAAAAAGTCTCTGTTGATGACAGTGTGTTGCTGTTTGAAATGGGATCTACTTCCAGGGTAAACATCAGAAAAACGTCTAGGCCATATTGTTTACAGTTTTCATGCAGCAGGCTCGCCTACACAAACATGGCGAATGTCGCTGTCTGATGTGTTTGTCAAGGGTTCTACTAATCAACAACTTCTGTTTCGTTAGGAAGGTCAACCACAGTTGGAACCAGCTGAAATCATATATCTTCGATATATATATATATATATATATGTGAAAGCACACTCATTACAATTTAGACAAGGACTGTGAAGACGTGGCTTAATCGAAACTTGTCCAATCACAATTAGCGGCAGCATTGTTTTTATCCCAGGCTTATTGGAGAGAGAAGTGCTGCCATTTATTCAACTTGGATTTCGCTGCCCAGCTGCACGTGAATGTCTATATGCGTCACGTGGTTTGTTTGAACCATTGTTTAACACGTAGGGGTACAGCTACACGTGAATGTCGACATGCATCACGTGGTTTGTGTGAGCCATTGTTTAATACGTACACGGGTACAGCTAAACATGAATGTCTACATGCATCACGTGGTTTGTTTGAGCCATTGTTTATTACATACAGGTACAGCTACACATGAATGTCTACATGCATCACGTGGTTTGTTTGAGCCATTGTTTAATACATACGGGTACTTTATAAAACGATTTATTTTACTTATTTAAAGTAAAACGGTGGGATCTGGTGAACCCTGTTTCTCACTTTTAACAGACAATTTCTTGAAAAATCACAGTATTTGAGTTTGTGCTCTATAAACAGATGGGTGATTATTTGGAAAACTGATGCTGGGTAGCTTCACCTAACATACTTATCTCTTTGTATATTTTTGCATCCCAACCCGACTACGACACCTCCGCTGGTTCAGTGTCGCATTTTATATGATTATCTTTGATAAATAGTTAGCTTCCAAGTTACGTTGCCATCAAACGATAACAGGTCGCACTGACATTAAAAGCCGTTCTTTTAGAAAACTGTCAAACTGTGTGAAGTACTGTACCTGCTTCAGGATTATTGTGATATTTTCTGGTTCAGGCGTCGAGGAGTAAATTACTGTAACGTTTTTTCTCAAAATATTTCAAATATTTGTGAAAGGTTGGACTGGGAAAGATGCGCTGGAAGCCTCCACGTCTCTGATACTCGTCTTCCACTTCCTTCAGCTCACGCACATCAGCTGGTGTGAGATCATCTAAAATTTTATAATCAACTTCCTGAAAAGAAAGTTTATAATGTGAAATTATCAAAGTGTTTTACGAGATGTCTTTCGTAGTGCGTATTCTTTTTTAGTATTTTCAACATACATCTTTTCTCGAATAAACATGAATTTCGCGCTCAATTTAAACATGGCAATTACTTTACGTAACAGGTGAATAGTACACACCTGTACTTGTCTAGGTGTGACTGCTTCAGTCATACATCTACGTAAGTCATATATACAGGGTCGAAATAGGGCTTCTATAAGCCCTAAGGACTGAAAAGATTATGGTACCCCCATATGCGTGTAATTCAGTACTCACAAGGCACACATAGTCATCATCACCGCCATGTGATAAAATACATTCATTCAACAACAACATTATCCTGTTTTCAGTACCACCATATTTCTATAAGCATTACCACACTTGAAATATATTTTGACACATTGTATAATCAATCAACGTCATCATCTGGGCAGCCGGCTAACAGCTCAGGCTGCTCAGTAAACAGAATGTTGTTGCCCCATCCGTCCCGCCATATTGTAAACAACAACTGAAACCACTCACATATTACGAAATATTTTACGTGTGCGTAATTATTCAGTGTGGGGCCCCTATTCTCCTGACAAAGCACGTGCTTATTTTGCTTAATGGTTAATTTTTGACTGCACAAATGCAACCACCACAAAAGTGCACGGATTTGTTTAAATGAGTGAAGAAAAAACATAAAATATTATAAGATGAATCCTAGAGTTTTTTATGTACAGCTCCAATGCTTATCTTTCAACAAATAATGTCTCTGGTCCCAGTAAAGAATAATAACATTTTGTTATAAGGTTCTATAGTAAGACATTCTAAGCTGTTTATTTGTGACGTTTCTGATATGAATAAATTTAGAATTTTTTTAATCATCCCAGAAAGATCACAAATACATAGCTGAGATGGTCTTACGAATGAAACCAAACATCGTGGGTAACAAACTGCGTGCCAGAAAATGATAGAAATAATTGAAAAACAGATTTAAATGTATTTTTTAGTTATTTTCCTTATTTTTTTCAACTTCTTTTTCTCAGATACAAACACTGAGAAATCATCGTGAATTGTACCCTGTATATTTATAGTTCACACAACTACGAATAACCGCAATTCTATTTATTAAGATAAGAACTTTTATAGGTTTTACATGTCAAATGTAGACCTGCGTAAACTCAAATGTAAATTTAGGTAATTAAAATGTGTTAACAATGGTTTTCAAGCAGTCTTAAGCGCTTTTGGTAAATCAAATGTAGACACATGTCAAGTCAAATGTGACATTGGTATCTCAAATATGGATAGATTTGGAACGCTGGCCATATTTTGTTAATTGTGACCTCAACAAAATATAAATGAAAAAGAATGGTTATTAGGAAACAATGCTGTGCTGCTGACGAACACAAACGAAGGAACGATTTGAGTGCTGCGACATCTATTTCGATTGTAAGGCCAATTTTGATTTATAATAAAGCTGATGCGACAGTGGTACAAAAGTTGACTGCAAGCAAAATTCACTTGGTAAGTATTCTAACTGCTTAAATCTTATGTGAACTGGCTGTAAATGGAAATTTTTACCCTAGATTTTTTATTTCCTCACTTCCTTACCTTAGCTAGTCTAGGAAATTAGTCTCCCTTTAGTCATTCTAAATACTTATTTGTTTGTGCTAATTAATGCATATTGTGTACTTTTATCAAATTATCAACTTTATACAAGTTTGAGTGTTGCTAACTTGTCTCCTTTGTTTTATGTTTTCTTATTTAAGTAGATTCACAAATCGACAAGTTCTTATTCATTGTGACAGTAGTAACTGTTGATGCACAATGGATGTGGCATCGATAGCCACCGTTTCACTAGTGCTGTTAATCACTCTACCTTGTTCAAGTGCAAACCATGAAAGCCGCTCCAACAACAGTACCATGACCAACACGGTAACCATCTTAATTTGAATAGTTATTCATTTTGAAGTTTAATAGTAAAGCTACGACTCCATGTGCGTGTAATGCAATGCGTGTTCCTTAGTTCGTTTACAACAGTTTACATTGAAATACGTGGAAATAATCCGTAATGCGTGACTTGCAAGAGTTTATATTTAAACACGTGGGAGTGTTTCCATGTGTACATAATGCGTAATGCGTGATCCGTAATGCGTAATGCGTAATGCGCATACAAAAACTTATACTTAAACACGTGGAAGTGTTTCCATGTGTACGTTATGCGTAATCCGTAATGCGTGATACGTAATCCGTATTTATTCGAACGTGATGACTATCGTCTGAATACGCATCACACAGCAGTACGCAGACTGAAAATCGCCGTTGCCTAAGTGACTTCGCAAGTTCCTCATACGTACTATTATTCCCACACCTACAATTTCCTACATTCACGAACAGTAAACAAAGATGGCGGAGAGGACGCTGCGAACTCTGTTAATATTCATAGCGTTCAGGCGCACAAGGAAACAGTCAATATGCATTACGCATTATGCGCACATGGAGTCGTAGCTTAAGTCTATTACCAATTTTTAGAGATCAAATCACGAAAACTTCCGAACCAGGTTTTGTTGACATGCATGTCTGTCATGGCTTTTACATGACAGCTGGGCAGGTTGAAACTGGCCACTAAACGATAACAAAGGCAGAACGGTCTACC
This sequence comes from Tubiluchus corallicola, assembly GCA_030141605.1. Lineage (NCBI taxonomy): Eukaryota > Metazoa > Priapulida > Priapulimorpha > Priapulimorphida > Tubiluchidae > Tubiluchus > Tubiluchus corallicola. Next base: position 259,651 of record JAQGDQ010000328.1, read on the forward strand.
GCTAGGTAGCTCTTGCACCGGCTGAGAACAGTCCTGAGGTGTTGCATTACGTACCAAGGATGACGATCAAGCACACAATAGGCAGTGATGCGGAAATTAAGTTTAAATTATTTTAAATAAAATTAACCACGATTTCCACGTCACATCAGAAATATTCATCATCCCAGCACGAGTATCAAGATTTGGAACAATATGGATATGTGGATTTGCCAAAACATTGTACCACCATTTTTAACAATCTGTGCAAACCATGTGTTTCCAGTAGTTGACGATAATGTAGCAACATTCGACAAAAATATCCACATTGTACCAACATGATGACAACATTTTGTGAACATATTTTTGACAAGATCCTGACAAGATAGTAACCATAAAATAATGGTGACAATATTGTGTGCTGCCTGCGTAATTATAAATAATAATAATAATAATAATAATAATAATAATAATAATAATAATAATAATAATAATATTATTATTATTATTATTATTAATATTAATATTAATAATAATAATAATAATAATAACTTCGCAATAACAACCACAAATTAGTGTATAACAATGAGTTACAAAGTCTATAGAAGGACGGGATGGTGAAAGACCAAAAGTTCATCTAATCTGCCATCCCTAAAATAGAGAGTCTACTAATTTCAGCATGGCGAGCAAATATTATTAGAACAAAATAAAAGAATAAAATAAGAAAACAGATCAAAATCAAATTAATAGCATAAAATTATGGTAAATAAAATTATGCAAATTTACGCAAAACAACGTGAAAACAAAATTTGTAAAGCAGAATTCTATAGGCTTGAAAACAAAACTACATGATTAAAAGCAAAATAGCTAACAAATTAATTTGGCTATGCAATAATGACACTAAAAGAAGCAAAGTTACATGTACCTGTACAGCGTGTGCTTCCAAAGCATCTGACTCAAGCTTTTGTATCACAGTTTATTTTCTCTGCAGACCAAGACCTGCTCCAGTTGTTGCAGAAATGATGGTGAATACTACAACGGACATTGCTACTTGTTTTTCGACCATCCCCGTTGTAATTGGTTTCAGGCTGTGGTGAATTGCATACTGGCAGATAGTGAGTTGGTGACCATTGAAAATGCAGCTGAAAGTCAGTTTGTACTAAATCAGTTACAAGTGAAGGGTGAGTTTAATCACGGAGAATGACACTATAATAGTGTTGAGTTCCGTGGTATAATGAACATTTACTGCCCTGCTTAAGGCCCCGTACAGCCATGCAAGTTTCAGTTACGCAACTAAAAGTCGTGCAACTGAACAGCTTGGCAATTTTACCAAAATCAGTCGTCCAGACGTAAAATTTTTAATTGTGCAACTGGCATCTATAATTTGAAGAAGTTGCTTGCGTTTGTGCACTATTATTTTCCAAAAAGTGAAACGAAATTTATCAGAAGTATCAAGTGGATCCAATACCTAACCAGTGCTTAGTGAAAATGGCGTCTTTAAATGCCGTTATTATAAGTCTAAGTAGATTTGATGGACTTTTGCATAATATTTCTAATAGGCTGTCCTCATCACCTTATGGACCTTACTGTCAACAGATTGAAAAAATTATTACTCATGGAAAATTGCTGTGTGCAGTTGCTTTACAACATTATTGTTTACTACTTGCGTAGCAGTTGTACACGGCGTACATTACTTTAAGAACAAAGGCTGTATAAAAGTGAATGAATGAAAGTATCTATGCAGTTGGAATACTTGAAATCCAAACACAAATGTCCTTTACCTTAATCATTTCATACTCAAATCCTACTTATAATGCATTTTTTAGTTTTGTTGTGAATTGTTATACTGTAGTTACAGTACATCCCTCGATGGTTACTTTACAGTTCACATTTCCATACTTTTGCATCACGTCTCTGCTGAATTCCTTTCTATTTCGTTTCTCTTCTCACTTTCTCTATCTTCTTCTCCCACTTTGTCTCTACCGTTCTCTGTCTTTCTATGATTCTTTCTCTTGCCAACTAAGCAGTTTTCTTTCCACTTTTCATGACAGTTTCACAAGTTTTGCTTCTCGACCACCAATCAGCATACATTTCTGGTTGATAAACTATTATGTAGTTTAGCGTTATGAAATATTAACATAGTTCAATTATTACAGTTATATTTTCATTTTTCCCTAGCTATGTGACATAATAACATATCAATACAATTTTCTTTTAATTATTGTACTATTTTTGATTTGATTTATAATAGTTTTAATGTGATAATGTAAATTGTAATTATGCTTAAGTGGATTATAAATTACAATTACAATCTGTTGATTGCATTGAAACTTAGTCGCATGTTCACTTTGATGATTTTATATTTTGGTCTCCTGTTTCTAAATTTGTGACCGAATCACTTAAATGATGGCAGGAAAATCAGTGAGAATGATGTTTCTCCATTAAATTGATTCTCATTTCTTTCTTGTATATGGTGAATAGTGCCTCTTTATAAGATACTGCCTTTTTCTTAGCTTAACGATTGTGTTTGGTTAACTGCTGTGCAACTAAAAATTGCATGTCTGCGCGCTGTCATTGAAAACAATGCATTACAAAACAGTTGCGCAACTAAATGTTTACACTCGTATTGCAACATTTAATTGCATATGTCTCTGAACTTGGCTTATCAAATTTGTTACAATGGATTTGAATCCTGTCTCTTCCGTTAATATGTGTGGATGAGCCCACTTATAAAACATTTAAAAAAAGCACGTTGAATGTCCTAGCTAGCCCTACTTTTCAAATCTGTACAGTTCAACTATGAAGTCAAATACTGTTATCTCATATCATTTAAAAAAATCGCAAATTGTTTTCGTATTATTTTCGTTGCCAGATGGCAGCACCATGCGAAATCTAACTTAAACACACACATCAGTGGGGCATTATTTAACACCAGGACTCACAATAGTTATACAGCTGACACAAAAGCTTTTCCATGCAGCAAAACAGATTTTATATATTGTAAACACTACAAAACGCTTATCAGCACTTGCACCTGACTGAATTGTGAACAAAACTTGGTGTTATACGCCTGCTAGAAGACTCTACATACTTCATCAAGACGAAACATATTGACTAATTTTGTCACGTACTTATTTTAATTATATTTTGTTATTCAATTACAAACTGTATAAAAGTTAGGTAAACGTAATAACGACCTATACTTTTCTATGCTAGCTCCAGCGGAACTAATAATGGACTTATAAAAACTACTCGTTTCTTGATTCTATAAATGATAGAACATACTGGGCCTACAAACGACTTTTTTGTTTTATTTACATCTGATTGCTTTCATCTGTAAGAGATGTCGATGATCCCTATATGGGTCTATCGTTTTCCAATTCTGAAATGCTATGACGTGTAAAATTTTTGAATCACCTGGTCCAGGTTAGGTCTACCACATTCATTTCACAATCGTTGCAGATAGGTAAGATGTACTTTTTATCATGTAGTAATTAGGCCTAAAAATGTGTAAAGAAAACCCGTTCACATAACACAGCAGGTCACCATTGCATAATTATACATATATTCAAAATGAGTGATGTTTTTTACGTATTCTTGTTACATATTAGCACGCTAACAAGGTAATTTTCTTATAGGAATGAGTTCTACGTGGATTGGAGGAACAGATACGCTAAGTGACGACAACTGGAGATGGATTTCCAATGGCCAGAACATTACATTTACTAACTGGGGTGATGGTGAACCTGCCAACAAAGAACACTGCATAATACTGCTTGACAGAAAAAATCATCAATGGTCAGATAATTTTTGTAAAGCCCCATATTATTCTTTCATTTGTGAATCTGATGCTAAGTAGTTCAAAGTTTTCCTCATTTTAAGGTCCACGTAGCAAACCATCATTTAAAGGAAAACCGAATGATTGTGCAAACATTAGCTGAGAATAAAGAATGCTCTAAAATATGGAAAACTACAATAGCTTTTTTAAATCAAGGCTTAGATTAAAGTTTCTGACGTCATATGATGTAGAGCTCATTTTTCGTGACATTCAGCGTTTAAACAGTATTGTAGCACTTATGCACATGTGCTTGATGCGCAAGGGAAGACTTCTGCCATTGCACAAACAGTGGTTAGGTTCTGACGTAAGCAGTAGCTGTGTTCGATTGCCGTTAATTAACTGTCTAAGCTAATTATTCGAATATAATGAACAACTGTTAACTTTTATAGGCAAGAAAATGTATACTTTGGACTGTAAATTAAAATGAGATTGAGTCTAAACAATCGTTCGGTCTTCCTTTAAATGCAAATGTGTGCTCAGTTTCTTTTCAATATACTTTAAAATATTCCAATAACTTTATTATAGCAAGTTATGATTTTTAAGTAATATTAGACAGTCTTTTTAGTTCACTTTCTTTTTAGACTATTTGTGATGCTTTGTTCACTGTTTATAAAAGTGTTAATGCAAGATACGTAATAATTTATAACCATTATTAATTCACTAATTATTTTTAATTGATCAGTATGAAAATTTCATGTACTGTCATCTTCTAATGAACGTGAATTTGCTGGATGACTCACAAAATTTAATACTGTTAGTTTATAACAGCTTGTGAACGTTGATCCAACAACAGCAGCAAGACTAATAAGAGCAATTCCAAGTTTAAATGTCATATTCCTAGACGTAAGAACCATAGAACCATTTCATACCAGTGAGGATTCCAAGTCTGTGAGGACTCAATTGATTTTGGTCTCGTACCTGAATCATCTCAAGATAAATTTTAATCTCGGAAAGCAAGGAAACTGAGTGGCAACGAAGCTCAAAGAGAAAATCTACTCGACTGACAGGCACGAGCGTACAAAGTAATTAACCAACAAACACTTTGTTAACAAAAAGATTGACAGAAAGCAGTAAAAAAACATTGTAATGCATTCATACCTGCAGAATGAAACTAGAAAGATGTGATTGGTAAAAATAAACAAACTTTTATTTACAGATAAATAAACATCACTACACTATTTGTATTAATACTATACAGAAATTTACAAAATTGAATCAGTATTTGAATATCTGTCAGTAGGAAGTTGTCATTTTGGAACACTCAGCATTAATAAAGATAAATCCAAAGTGCAAGATTTGCTCTATCAATGTCAGGCTAACAAGGAAGACTGGCTTCCATCTTTTGTTCTAGCCAGAAGCCGCCAACCTACAAATATTAATTATTTTCAGTTATTACAATTTATGCAACGATGACTTCAGCAGGACTATTGACAATTACATGTACATGTTAAAGAACCCAAATAAACAGTCTTAGTCAACAAATGAATTAATTTGCGAAGTTATTTTGTTTTCATACTTAAATACGTAAATATTTCAGGCAATGGGAACATGAGTGACCATGTTGTGCTTTTGGCTAAGTAGTTAAGTACAGCCAATCTTGTTTGTGAGTAACACCTGAAAGCCATTTCCCACTAATGCCTTTCTTATAAGGCTATGAGAAAATGTCCATTAAAAGTTGGCAAGAATGATGTTTTAATCCTCTACCAATGATGAAGTTATCTGGCCAAGTTTCCACCTAATGTTTGACAATTCTATGATTTCTGATACCATAGGAAGATGGGCCAGAGTCCCAATCGCAAGGTAAATAGTTCAAAACACCTTGCGAAAAGCGGATTTGCATCGAAGGTAAAGTGTAGTAACCACTTGGCTGCCCCGACAAGAGGTGACATCAAAGTGACTGACTGTAAATGGGTGCAAGTACGTCTGGTCCCAAATGTAGGGGAACTCGTCCAAGTTTTTCATGGACAGTTTGATTGGAAATACTCTCAGTTGACTGATGGAAATCAAATCACTATAGGGAGCGAATAGTCTGCATACAAAACTCTCTGTTGATGACAGTGTGTTGCTGTTTGAAATGGGATCTACTTCCAGGGTAAACATCAGGCAAAGGTCTAGGCCATATTGTTTACAGTTTTCATGCAGCAGGCTCGCCTACACCACCAAACTAGCTAGTGGCGTCATATGTGTTACTGCACGAAAAAAGTAAGGTTCTCAGGTTGTGTGCCAGGTAGTGTGGTTGCACTTACATTCACCTGTAAAGCACAGTGTTTCTAGGCAAGTCCCACCCTGACATTTCACTCAACACAACTGTGTACGTAAAAGCATACAAAGGGCCATTTGTTCCAGGTGTCTGCAACACACAATAAGATTCTTAAATCTGCAGAATGTAGTACCACCAAGCAATGTTTTTTGCATCTGCTTCTTCAAATATAGAAGCCAAATATATCGAATGTCTCTATCTGATGTATTTGTCAGGCGCTCTACTAATCAAAAACCTCTCTTTCGTTAGGTAGGTCAACCACTATTGGCTCAAATGAGAAATGATTTGCCAAGATTTCTTTATTTTGATTTTGCAAATGACAGTAAGGAACGCCAGTCTTCAGGAAACTTTCTTTAGCTTCTTACTTATCACTCTTCTAATCCGTTTCCTATGAATCCTATCACCTTGACGGTTTCTAGTGCACATTTCATAGAATTTTGATGATACGTGTCAAAACCACATGAACACGAGATGAAAATGTTTCAATATTATGCTCATGCAGTAAATGGAACTAATTACATGTTCAGTTAGGTGACAGAGTAAGAATATTATCTCTATACTGCTGGTACTTCAAAATGCAAATTAGCACGACAAGATATGCTTAATAGTGCTAAACATGCTGACACTATAGCACTACATAATAGAGGGCTAATCATGATCTGGTCTATATTATATGAGGTTGGTCAGTTGGAACCAGTAAAGAACATTTTTCCAAAGTTTTGTGCAAATGTCGGTTTCCATAATTAAGATACATCATTCTGTCATAGTTTACATTAATTATGCATACTGTCTTAACTCTCAATTATTTTAACTCGTTTTTAATTATCAAAAGTAATTTCGGGAAACACTAACACAGCATGTGTTACTTGTAATGCAAATTTTCCGTAGATTTTTGTCGAAATGTAGCATTTTCCGTTTTACCAGTGGCGTGCTGTCCATGCATGCAATGCATGCGTTCTCATTTCCAAAAAATAATTACGATGCAAAACGCAATTGTAAATATTTCTAATAATTAACTATTAGTGCAAATATATCTTAACATTTTAAGCTCGTATTGTCTTATAATGTCGGAAGGCTACAGGTTTTGCAAGACCATCACACTACACAAGCGACGGAGCTGTATGCATTCACGATATTTTCCAATGTGAAAACACGCTCATTATTTAGACAGGGAGTTTGAAAGCGTGGCTTAATCGAAACTTGTCCAATCACAATTAGCGGCAGCATTGTTTTTTATCCCAGGCTTATTGGTGAGAGAAATGCTGCCATTCATTCAACTTGGGTTTCGCTGCCCAGCTACACGTGAATGTCTACATGCATCACGTGGTTTGTTTGAGCCACTGTTTAATACATACGGGTACAGCTACACATGAATGTCTACGTGCATCACGTGGTTTGTTTGAGCCATTGTTTAATACATACGGGTACAGCTAGACGTGAATGTCTACGCACATCATGTGGTTTGTTTGAGCCATTGTTTAATACATTCGGGTACAGCTACACGTGAATGTCTATGTGCATCACGTGGTTTGTTTGAGCCATTGTTTAATACATACGGGTACAGCTACACATGAACGTCTACGCGCATCATGTGGTTTGTTCGAGCCATTGTTTAATACATTCGGGTACAGCTACACGTGAATGTGTATGTCCATCATGTGGTTTGTTTGAGCCATTGTTTTATACGTACACGGGTAGAGCTACACGTGAATGTCTACATGCATCACGTGGTTTGTTTGAGCCATTGTTTAATACATTCGGGTACAGCTACACATGAATGTCTACATGCATCATGTGGTTTGTTTGAGCCATTGTTTTATACGTACACGGGTACAGCTACACGTGAATGTCTACATGCATCACGTGGTTTGTTTGAGCCATTGTTTAATACATACACTAGTACAGCTACACGTGAATGTCTACATGCATCACGTGGTTTGTTTGAGCCATTGTTTAATACATACAGGTAATACGTTGGGATCTGGTGAACTGTGTTTCTAACTTCTAACAGACAATTTCTTGAAAAATCACAATATTTGAGTTTGTGCTCTATAAATAGATGGGTGATTATTTGGAAAACTGATGCTGGGTAGCTTCACCTAACATACTTAACTCTTTGTATATTTTTGCATCCGA
>JAQGDQ010000791.1:0-95370 GCA_030141605.1 Tubiluchus corallicola
TACCTGTAAGAAACACAATGATGATATGAGACACACAATGATACGCCTGTAAGAAACACAGTGATGATATGAGGCACACAATGATACGCCTGTAAGAAACACAATGATGATATGAGACACACAATGATATGCCTGTAAGAAACACAGTGATGATATGAGGCACACAATGATACGCCTGTAAGAAACACAGTGATGATATGAGAGGCACACAATGATATGCCTGTAAGAAACACAATGATGATATGAGACACACAATGATATGCCTGTAAGAAACACAGTGATGATATGAGGCACACAATGATACGCCTGTAAGAAACACAGTGATGATATGAGGCACACAATGATACGCCTGTAAGAAACACAGTGATGATATGAGGCACACAATGATACGCCTGTAAGAAACACAGTGATGATATGAGGCACACAATGATATGCCTGTAAGAAACACAATGATGATATGAGACACACAATGATATACCTGTAAGAAACACAATGATGATATGAGACACACAATGATACGCCTGTAAGAAACACAGTGATGATATGAGGCACACAATGATACGCCTGTAAGAAACACAGTGATGATATGAGGCACACAATGATATGCCTGTAAGAAACACAGTGATGATATGAGGCACACAATGATACGCCTGTAAGAAACAGAGTGATGATGAGATGCTATGAGGCACACAATGATATGCCTGTAAGAAACACAATGATGATATGAGACACACAATGATATGCCTGTAAGAAACACAGTGATGATATGAGACACACAATGATACGCCTGTTATGGCAACCAAACCATAAAAAATTAATTCAAATTCTGTTTAAAACTTGACTGTTCGGTTCATTAAGAATTCACTTCTATTACACTAAATGTAAACAGTAAATTCACTCAGAATGTTTACTGCACGAAAAACTTGTAAATTTCGGACAACCATTGAAGAGTTTTCCTTGTTACCTTAGATACAGAGCTTTTGATTGTTGATTTTCATCAAGTTGAAAAAATGCGTCGGCTCTTAGACCATCAGCAATAAACAGGACGAGTCTTTTTGCAGGCGGCGGATGCTCGACGACGAACGGTGTCATACCGTGCACAAGAGGTGACGTGAAATATATGTCAAATATTGAAGTGAGCAACACGAGATGGACGCAAATACCAAACACCACTAGATGTCTCTCACTCATTCTACAAAGAAAATCAATAATGACTGTTACTCATTGAAAAACAATGGACAGTTTTAAATGTTCTAGCAAGGGTACTCTATATCATAATTATTACGGCGTGTTGCAAATACCTGCAGATTTTGTAAGAAATATAATACAGAATAAGTCTTTTCACAGTTCCAGCGATCGACGACGATCACGAGAACGCGAAAGGTTAAGTGTACCAGACAACGCATTTGTGAACACTACACAGCACCTCACAGCCCATGCTGTTGTAATAGTAACAGTTTAGAGGGCTAGTTAAAACCTTACCTAATTTATTTCCTCTTGTTTCAAAGCAAAAGACCATGTAACACACAGCTACAGTTACTAAACTACTACAGCAGACGACTTTGCTTTACCCACATATCACGTGATGATTGTAGAAGAGTTCCTGTAGTACTTAGTCTTTGACTTACAATAACTGCGCGTGCGCACAAGGAAACTGTGAACTAGGTAAGGTTCTAGCTAGCTGTTAAAACTGTTACTATTACAACAGCGAGGTATTGTTAAGTGTACACAAATGCGTCGTCTGGTAACACTTAACCTTTGACCTTTTCACAATCATCATCAATCGTTGGAACTGTGAAAAGGCTTACTAGAACGGGATACAACTGCTCTCTAATGAATTTTTTTTGTTGGTTCAGCTGGCAGGTTACATAGCTTCTAAGCAGGAATGCCAAAGTTCGAGTCTCCACTTTGCAGTGAAATATTTTTTTGCACTCTTTCTTTTTGAGCTAAAGATGAAACGGACTGCTTCAAAAAGTAACACATGACTAGTATGATTACGATGATTTGCAATAATTCCATGACCGACTAACCCTTGAAAATTCTGATTTCAACAACATTTCAGTTTCCTGTGGGTTAAATGTTCGACAGAAGGAACAAAGCGATACATACGATAGCAAACCACAAACACTTGTAACAGAAAGGTAAAACTTACATACGATAGCAAACCACAAACACTTGTAACAGAAAGGTAAAACTTACATACGATAGCAAACCACAAACACTTGTAACAGGAAGGGTAAACTTACGTACGATAGCAAACCACAAACACTTGTAACAGGAAGGCGAAACTTACATACGATAGCAAACCACAAACACTTGTAACAGGAAGGCTAAACTTACATACGATAGCAAACCACAAACACTTGTAACAGGAAGGCTAAACTTACATATGATAGCAAACCACAAACACTTGTAACAGGAAGGTGAAACTTATAACACTTGTAACAGGAAGGCTAAACTTACATACGATAGCAAACCACAAACACTTGTAACAGGAAGGCTAAACTTACATACGATAGCAAACCACAAACACTTGTAACAGGAAGGCTAAACTTACATACGATAGCAAACCACAAACACTTGTAACAGGAAGGCTAAACTTACATACGATAGCAAACCACAAACACTTGTAACAGGAAGGCTAAACTTACATACGATAGCAAACCACAAACACTTGTAACAGGAAGGTGAAACTTACATACGATAGCAAACCACAAACACTTGTAACAGGAAGGCTAAACTTACATACGATAGCAAACCACAAACACTTGTAACAGGAAGGGTAAACTTACATACGATAGCAAACCACAAACACTTGTAACAGGAAGGCTAAACTTACATACGATAGCAAACCACAAACACTTGTAACAGGAAGGCTAAACTTACATACGATAGCAAACCACAAACACTTGAAATACTAACAGGAAGGCTAAACTTACATACGATAGCAAACCACAAACACTTGTAACAGGAAGGCTAAACTTACATACGATAGCAAACCACAAACACTTGTAACAGGAAGGAACACTTGTAACAGGAAGGCTAAACTTACATACGATAGCAAACCACAAACACTTGTAACAGGCTAAACACATACGATAGCAAACCACAAACACTGTAACAGGAAGGCTAAACTTACATACGATAGCAAACCACAAACACTTGTAACAGGAAGGCTAAACTTACATACGATAGCAAACCACAAACACTTGTAACAGGAAGGCAAAACTTACATACGATAGCAAACCACAAACACTTGTAACAGAAAGGCGAAACTTACATACGATAGCAAACCACAAACACTTGTAACAGGAAGGCAAAACTTACATACGATAGCAAACCACAAACACTTGTAACAGGAAGGCAAAACTTACATACGATAGCAAACCACAAACACTTGTAACAGGAAGGGTAAACTTACATACGATAGCAAACCACAAACACTTGTAACAGAAAGGCTAAACTTACATACGATAGCAAACCACAAACACTTGTAACAGGAAGGCGAAACTTACATACGATAGCAAACCACAAACACTTGTAACAGGAAGGCTAAACTTACATACGATAGCAAACCACAAACACTTGTAACAGGAAGGCAAAACTTACATACGATAGCAAACCATAAACACTTGTAACAGAAAGGTGAAACTTACATACGATAGCAAACCACAAACACTTGTAACAGCAAGGCGAAACTTACATACGATAGCAAACCACAAACACTTGTAACAGGAAGGCTAAACTTGCAAAGGGGGTAACGAGGCTAAAAATGCAAACAACAAATGAAATTTTGAAGTTTAGTCAGTCACGGTTAAAACAATTTATGTTACAAAAGTACAGTACCTACCTAGTTTTGTTGACCATTGTCTTCTGCACTTAAAAACTGACCACTGGGCACTAGAAACAGTGTCTCAAAGACCTCAATATTACGCATTCCATATCATCTGTGTTTGTTGTTTACTAACGTATGTGACATTCACGGGAAAACAATAAAATTTGCTTGTGCTGTTGTACATTTTCATTTGCAATTGATAATTTAAAGTACTACTACCAATGATTAAACATGTGCTGCCACCTACACTTAAAATTGTTTATTACTAGAACTTGACTCAAGTTTAATTCAGGTTGTGGCTCTGGTCTGTGCTGCTCAGTCACATTTACTTACTGGACTTCCCATATATGGTAGTGAAGATTGTTACTGAGTTTCACTAGCCAATCAGGTAAGTTCAGTAGGTACATGTGACTTGGGTAGCTCTGCCAAGACCAGCCTGGTTTTTTTCTTCTGATTATTGCTGCTGAGTTGTCATCATGTGTGTCTTCCTTTCATGTAAATAGTAAATAAAATCTTTTACAGTTCAATGCAGGTTTCTATTCTCTTCTTGCTTTAATCACCAGAGTGAACCAATCTTGTAATTCAGTCTAAAAGTATCTATTCCAAACTCTCTACACATTCAGCTATCAAGTTTCTACAAGTGGTTCAGCCAATCTATACAGCCTGCTATAACGTTTTCTACATGCCATATATGACTTTTAATAACAAAACCGGACATTACAGCACAACGAAGATGTCTACAATGAATGCAATACAAAACTTAACTCTACACAATTCTATAAAATTCTATATATGTTTTATATAAAATTTTCATTTATAAATATCTATAATCTAGGCCAAACTTAACATAAATATATAAGAGTTAGATAGCTATAATATCAATCTACGTCAAACTCAAGCTAAAGCTCTACAAAAGCAAGATTTACTAGAACTGCAGTATGTTAAGGCAGTGCACTAACATTGAGAATACAGTGTGAGGTATATAAATACAGTCAACCTCGGGTATAAGGTCCTCACTTATAACAGGGATGAGAATGACAAATTGCAAAAAACTCTGAAACAGGCCGGGGTTTTGGGGCCGCAATGGGGTTGAAATTGCAATTTTGTGACCATAGAGAGCCTCTAAGTGGACTTAAAATATCAATTACCTTGTTTCATGCATAATTTAAAATACCCAACTATCAAGGATACATGATACCTAATTGTCTCAAAAACGCCTAAGTGCTGGTCGCTGCTATGCAAAAGTATATAAAAGCTGTCTGCAATTGCCTCAAATAACTCTGCACAATTGATTCTATATTTTTATACATAGAGATATACACGTGGTTACACTGATGTACGTGATGTAAACAAAGTGACGGCCTGCCAACAAGCGGTCAGCTTGTGAAATAATTTACTGTGTCCCTTAAAAATTTTCTCAACGAATTTACACGATTTACAAAAATGGCACTACTGGTCTTCCAAAAACTCGGAATTCCGCGTATCAGCGGAAAATTCTCATCCCTGTTATAAGGGACACTCACTTATAAGGGACCACGAACACCGGTCCCAATTTTTTGCAATGTTTTTCCTATGTCAAAATCTTCGTATATAAGGTACTCGGTTGTAAGGTATGATATGTTCAGGTCCCGCGTAATAGAAACCCAGGTAAATTACCTCGCTTACAAGGGACCCTATGATCAAAGCGAAATTGATCGATTTTTAACCTCAGTTTTTCGCAAACTCGGCCTTCGAACAGCTCGGTTTCCGGATTCACATAATCTCACATCACTGAAGGAGCTTCCTACATGCCGTTTGCACTGAATGTGTAGCAATAATCCATAAAAATATGGACAAAAGTACAGGTCTATATACACCCTCGGCCTGACTCGACTTCGGCTATAAGGGACATCAGATATAAGGGACGGTTTTTTCCGGTCCGGAGGTCTCCCTTATATCCGAGGTTGATGGTAGTTCTAAATTGAATATGTGAATAAGCCTTTCCACAGTTTCGTTGCGCGCAAAGGTCAAAAGTTATGTGTACCACAGCAACGCGTCTTGACTACAAATGGCACGTGACGTGTGGGCAAAGCAAAGCCGTCTGCTGCATCAGTTCAATGACTTCAGTTGTTTCACGTGAACTTTGCTTAATTATGCATGAGTCTGTGTACAGAGTGATTAACTACCAAGATCTTGCTTGAGAACAAGAAAAAATGAACTAGGGTAAAGTTCTAGCTAGCTGTCAAAACTATTACTGTTACGTTAGCATAGGCTGCGAGGTGTCGTCAAGTGTACACAAATACTCTGTCTGGTTCACTTAACCTTTGACCTTTTTACGATCATTATCCATTGCTGGAACTGTGAAAAGGTTTACTCTATACAGAAAGGATGCCGGTACTGTTTATTGCATAATAGCAGCAAAGGTGATAAACTTATCATTAGAATTGTAAACACGATGTTTACTTCATGTTTACTTGATGCATGAAATCACAAACAACAATACAGTTTTAAAATCAAACAAAAAACCACAACACAAAATTTTTTATGTACAGTAATTGTTGTAATGATGACGCAGAACAATCCAATTTGTAATTTCAAATGCATAATAGCATATTTACTTACGCATACTACTGAAGAGAACTGTAAAAAAATTTCAGCCGAGTTTAATGATTAAATTCAACTTTTAACAGTCCACGTTTCATAACAGTCTAATAATGCTTACTAGAAGAAAATACCATGGGAAAAGACTGCCATTAATTAACAGTTAAGTCTATTAACTTCACTTTAGTTTTTACTTGCCGTAACAATAAAGCATAACCAATAAAAGCACCTATCATCCGTGTAATTACTGTGATACATTCACTCCTTCAGGACTGTAAGAGTTTACATGGGTTCATAAAAAACTCCTTTCAGTACGTTATATTTGATAATTTTTGTATGTTTCCACTTCTCACTCAATGGATTTTCATGCAAAATTATATATGACATGTATTTGCTTACCTTAGACAAATTAAAAATTGAATTTTGAGGAAATTTTTTTTAGTAATTGTAGTATTTGCATCTAAGTAATGTACAGTATCACTTGTGTGAAATCGGTTAACTATCCAGACAGAACACTCTGATGCACTTTGGCCTCAAGTCTACTCTATATTTAAAGAGAAATTGCTATTAAAAGATGAAATGACCTTAATTTGTTCTTTGCTGATCGGTTGCTGACCAGTCTAAGCTACTCGACAGCAAAGTTGGATTGCCAGAAAAGGGCATATTATTCGCAATTTTATCCAATTAAATCACTTGTAAATGCTTAAGCAAATAACAAGATTGGATAGCACAGATTCTGCTGAACAGAAAAGTACCTAATTTGTAGCCATTTTGTTACATTTGTGTTCATTGTAACAGAAAAGTCTAGGTCTTACAAGACTTATTTTGAGTGGTGCAGTCCTGAAGGAGTTAAGATGTCTATAGATTTGTAATCAACACAAAACCAATCACATGTGGTTACCGACGTGAATACCTCACGCTAGTACTAGTTTTATCAGGCTTATAACGGAAAAGTCCTTCCCCGGGCAGACCAGGTGATAACTCCGTGCAATACCATGCTCTATATGTGGAAAACCAACAGCCAATAGCAAACACCAGTGCTGCCATCTTTTGTGGTAAAGAGTGAAAGTACAAAATTGTTGCCACGAGCATTACGTCCCACAAAACGCAAAGTAAAGTAAGCAGCAAGAAATTCACTTTTATATACGTGGTATAGTAAGCGTACGAATCTTGCAACTGTGTGAGCTCGTCTTTTGACAAATGCTTCAGTTTTTCATCAAGATTTTCCTGGTCTCTGTCTGAACCGAGTAACATGTGGCCAATCTTTTCCCAGCCGTCAAAGCACACGGATTCTTCGGCTATAAGTAGTATGCAGTAAACTAGCAAGAAGGTGTGTCCGGAAATGTCAAAGCCCATCCACGTGTGTCCGTTTTTCACGCAAACCGACCTGGTCGTAAACTCTTCTGCCGTGCAAAAACCCGTCAGAGCTTCGATGTACACAAAACTCTTAGTGAATACAAACCACATGGCCGTACTGATACCAAGCCGGGACAAGTGCAATTTAACTCGCTGTATATTGCCGCACGTGTAAATGTAACTTGTCATGAAAATGAAAACGAACAAAAGCGAACACGTCCACCCCCAGCTGAGTTTAACAAACCACTGATTAAACACGTTGTCTTTACGCGCAAAATAACCTCGTGGCAACGGAAAGAAATCGCCCACTATAGACCCCAGCAAACACGTGAACAAGTATATTGCAACTCTAGTCTCTGACTTGATGAGCAAAACACGTTTACATAAGAACAGGACAATCACAACAATGAAGTCACTAAAACCGGTTGGCTTCGGTAATTGTTTCTTTCCTTCCCTGCTTGAACGATCTGACATTAACCTAGTTGTACGTCTGCTACTGCTCGTGTTAGACGGTGTCATCTTTACTATCGATATGACAACATACAAAATTAAATTATTAAATAAGTGCGATATCTGATAACGAATGCCTGTATAGGAATATCAATGATCTAGCATATACTACTTGTCACGAAGATCATTGTTTGTACCTGCGTATTTATTTATTTGGAAATACAAATTTACAATATTTGTATTTCCAAATAAATAAATACGCGAGCACAACAATGATCTTCGTGACAAGAAAATGAAGTATATCTAGATCATTGATATTCCTATACAGGCATTCGTTATCAGATATCACCTTATTTAATAATTTAATTTTGTATGTTGTCATATCGTGTAAGATGACACCGTCTAGCAATGCGAAAGCCCAACCATTTAAGTGACTTCATTATTTGTGATTGTCCCTGTTCTTATGTAAACGTGTTTGTATCAAGTCAGAATAGAACCCACTGATACATGATCTAAAGGTCTCTGAATGGGCGATTTCTTTCCGTTGCCTGCCGGATTATTTTACGCGTAAGAACAACGGAAAGAAATCGCCCACTATAGACCCCAGCAAACACGTGAACAAGTATATTGCAACTCTAGTCTCTGACTTGATGAGCAAAACACGTTTACATAAGAACAGGACAATCACAACAATGAAGTCACTAAAACCGGTTGGCTTCGGTAATTGTTTCTTTCCTTCCCTGCTTGAACGATCTGACATTAACCTAGTTGTGCGTCTGCTACTGCTCGTGTTAGACGGTGTCATCTTTACTATCGATATGACAACATACAAAATTAAATTATTAAATAAGTGCGATATCTGATAACGAATGCCTGTATAGGAATATCAATGATCTAGCATATACTACTTGTCACGAAGATCATTGTTTGTACCTGCGTATTTATTTATTTGGAAATACAAATTTACAATATTTGTGCTTGCAAACCAAAACCGTCCACAAGTCGGCATAGTTAAAACTACGTTAGTTCTGTTGCCAGGTACAGATCTTCATCAGGAAGGGCCATCTACTGGATTTAAACATAACTTTAAAGTGCTCTTGCAAAGACCACAGCAACCAACCTTTGTGCAGTTACCAAGTGTTTTGTAGAAACACGACAAAAAATAATAGGTAACTTTAATGGTGATTTTCTCAAGATTATGTTTTTCAGTGTGCAGCCTGCACCTCAACTTCAACATAGATTATCTCAGCTTAGAAATAATATAGAGCAATGAGCTTGGTATCAAAATGATCCTGATGAAATGGAGATTCAGGATTGCAAAATCACAAATTAACTTGAATTTCAAACATGGATGCGAAGTTCGTAACTTTTGCAGTTTCATTAACCAAAATTTCAAGAGATTTTTTAATCTTTGACACTGATGCTATTAGGGTAGCTAAACTTGTGCAGTCACGCATCCGCATTCTACCTGCTGCATTCACAGACAGTTTTTCGTGTTTCCATTTCTTTCTTGTAGCTGGTTGAGTCTATTTTACACAAAGGTAGAGCATGTTTACAGTAAAGTAAGAATTAGTGGAATATTGAAAGACATATTTCAAAATTGACAGAAAGGGAGGTTACCATTAAAATTTGGATTGAAATTTTTTTCTGCAGAAAAGCTAAAGGTTTTTAGGTTTTACATGTTTATTGCAGCACTTACATGGGATTGATTAGATGGTGCTCCGCCATGCACCATGGTGCTGCTGTGGTACACAGTGAGCCAGTTTGCAATGCCCTGGTACAGAGTGAAACAGTACATGGCAAGATCATACATGCCTACATGGCAATTTAAAGCAAAAGAGATCACGCAGTGTTAACTTTACTGATCACTCAATATTTTTCAGACAACTGTTTCACACAATGGTGGCGATGAATATATTATGAGGTACAAACTTTACATAAGTCACCAAGTGCTTTTCTTCCCACGATAAACAAACGGAGGGATAAGGTATACAGCGAGCTTATGAGGAAATTCAAAATCTAGTCAAACTGATTTGAAAGAAATGAACAAAGAACAGCAAAGGACCAAGAAGTTGAAACTTCAAAGTCACCTAATTCCTGTTCTTGATCACTACATCTTATCACAGTAGTAATAATTCTTACTTGATTTTTTATTACACGCCGAACAGCTTTAATCACTCGAAGAGAGGGCTTAAAGTCTGCCACCAGTGTAGCGTGAACAATAAAAAAATTATGTAGTAGAAATTCATAAACATTGGACAAATTCCCTAAGCGCATTACAAGACAGGAACTATGGGAAATCTTATCGTATTCAAGCAAAGAAAAACAGGATTTCCTGGAACCGCCTCTCTTGCACGTGTTTGCGAACTGTTACCAAACCATATAAATTCAAAGTTGCATTTTTTGAGCTTTTTATTTAGTTGTTATTTATTTTATTAAGTTTTGTTGAATTTTTGTTTTTGAGCTTTTAAATTAGTTATTAAGTTTTGTTGAAATTTTGGTTTGAAATGGCGCAAATAGAATGGGCCATGTGGGCTAACGAACAAGCAGTTGCTACATCGTTAAGTATGTTCAATGCATTTATAAAAAATCGTTTACTTAAATTTTGGTGCTCTTTTAGTTTTGCTATTTTTGGATACTTGTACGTACACTTTCTCTTTTCACACTTCATTGTGATCTCACAATTTTTTAGTTCTATGAACTTGCTGCGGTATGAAAGTCAGTGGCAGAAACTCGAACGTTCGACTTATAACCGATTCAGATTTAGATATAGTTTATTTCCATAGTATTAGATCCAAACGTCATTAGTTAGTACAATAATAAGTTGCTTAAATATGGAAAAAGGATGGTGAAAGATGGAAAGCGGTCATCAAGTCAAACCATCCTTATCATAGGCGTACGGGGTCCCTGAATTTGGGGGGGGGGGGCAGACGATTCTTTGCCCGAATTCTTAGAATTTCGCCCGATTTTTTAGGCCTCCGTGTCAACAAATACAACCTTACTAAGTTCCAGATAGCGAATACAAAAAGGCGTCATTTCTGATCAAAAGCTGATCAACAGTATTTATTAGCCATATTGTGATGTGATGCACAACAGATGATATGACCTATATGGCCAGATATCTTGATAAGCTGTGCTTGTTTGATTATGCACAAGCACCTGGATCATTAGGTTTCAAAGATTATCATCGATTATGGTATAAACAGTGTCCTGAGAACCAGGAGTGTGGCAATAACTTCCAGAACAGAACAGTTTACTTCCAGTGAACATTGAATGACTGAGATGATAGAGCAATAGTGTGGACCAGTAAAGTGGAATTATCCATATTTCATGACTGATATACGAATCGGTTACATAATCTGTCAAATCAGCAATCACCACGCGAGATGCAAGAATTAAGAATGCAGCAATGCACAGACACTTGGCACTTTCTCACGTCGGTCAAATTAGCTCAGAAAAAGAATTTATCTGGAGGTTTATGAGATTTTATTCGAATTGACATTTTAGATGGCTTAATGTATTTGAGAGAAACTATGTAGTTTATGGAGTAGAATGGAGAGAAAATAAATATAACTGGTATTTCCTTGTAGCAGACTTAAAGAAAGGAAGGATTTGTAGTGAAATCTTTATTAAGTTTCTTCTATAGTAAAGTGCAATTATTTTTTAACGTATGAAGACCGTAAGAAGTGGAAATCTTTATTAAGTTTCTTCTATAGTAAAGTGCAATTATTTTTTAACGTATGAAGACCGTAAGAAGTGGAATATCGGTCCTGATAAAATGCGCCTCTGGTAGCAGCCTGTGTGCTATAATCCTGAATTTATGTAATTCTTGTAAAATAGTTTTATAAGGTTCAGAAAGACTTCAAAAATTGAAGCAGTGCATGAAGTGCATGAACTTAAAAGTGTTTTTTAAAATTTTATTTTGTATGCCAGTTAGGGGTTGAAGCCCGCCATGTTTATGTTGTGCAAGATGAGTTACTCTTCATCATTCATGGGTTTATCCACAGCAGGGTATCCGATCCCACGCTGCTCTTTCTTGTTGCTGGTTGGAGCTTAACTATAGGTGGTAGCAGTGGGTCACATTTGGAACTTGTCTGGCATTTAACTGCCTATGGAATAGTGGCAACAAGTTGCCAGTTGTTCCGTCTTCCATGGTCGTGTGTGAACCTTGTTTTTTTTATTTCTTATCACTTTGGTGTTGAAGCCCCACTATGTTTTTGTTGCGTGAGATGAGTTGCTCTTCATCATTCATGGGTTTAATCTGCGGCAGGGTACCAGTCCGTGAAGTCTGATCCAATGGAGGGGTCACACTACTGCTCCTTGTTGCTGGCTCGAGCTTAACTATAGGTAGAAGCAGTGGGTGCATGTTGGGAACTTGTCTGGTATTTTGTTACCTATGGATTGGTGGCAACTTGTTACTGATTAGTAAAAAAGCCTGCTGGTTGCAGCTTCCGTGTTTGTGTGTCAACCTTGTTTCTTTTGATTTTTTATTACTTCATTGCTAGTGGTATCACATTTGAAGCTCTGTCATGTTTTTGTTGCGTGAGACGAGTTACCCTTCATTCATTCAGGGCTTTAAACCGCGGCTTGCTGACTCCATGCATAGTAACGTAGGTGTTATGCATAGTAACATATCTCATGCGCAAAGTATGTGCTGCAAAAACACCATCAGAGTACAGACAGTAGTTATATCAGTTCAGTTTTGTCTTTTAAATTTTTTTTATGATTTCTAATTCTTTAAATGTCAACGTTTTTTGAAGTCAGTTTTCAGCTTCTGCCAAAAATTTTGTTCATGCGTTATATAGTAACTCATTTTTGTACTTTATTGTGTAACAAGTTTTATGTGCAAAGTTTCATCAATATTAAAATATAATTTACAACTTTTGCAGTTACTGTTCTTGGAGGTTGCCTTGGAGTGACTCAAGTCTTCAAATATTGGGGACTGGGTTTATATGCAATGTATCCTTTTCATAAGATCGAAAAGAACAAAAAAATATTTTCTTTGTTTTATGTAACTGCACGCTTATACTTTATTTGCTTAACAAGCCTTGGAAAAAATACTAAATGTGTGCTTGCATGGCAAAATCATTCATAAGTCGGCAATCAAGCTCTTCTAATTATTCACATGTCCTGAATCTCCATTTCATGAGGATCATTTTGATACCAAGTTCATCACTCTGTGTTATTTATAATCTGCGAAAATCAACATTGAAGTTGAGGTGCAGGCTGCACACTGAAAAACATAACCTTGAGAAAATCACTGTTAAAGTCAGCCATTGTCTTTTGTCGCGTTTCTACAAAACACTTAGCAACCATACAAATGTTGGTTGCTACGGACTTTGCAAGAACACATTGATCTTACATTTAAATCCAGTAGATGGCTTTTCCTGAAGAAGATCTGGGCTTGGCAACAGAAAAAACCCGAAGCAAAATGTCTACTTCCGGGAGCTACTATCGGGGATTGAAAATACAAGTTTTTCAAAATTGTAGCACTAGTTTCTAGCCAGAATAGAGAGTACGGGGTTTTAAAATTAGATTTTAGTATTTTTCTGAACATTTTCTTGATGATTTCATACTAGAATGTAAAAGCCCAATATATTTACCATTTTTCTTATAAAAAACAGAAAACTGACATTTGGCAAATTTTTTATGCATTCTACTTTGAAGCATCATAACGTAGTTTCAACTATACCGACTTATGAACAGTTTGGGTTTGCAAGCACACTTGTTGATGGTTTATTTAAAGTTATTTTACTTATAAATAATTTGAGTCATTGAATTTCGAAATGTTTTTGTTTGAGTTTTTTCATAGCTTTCACATCTTGTGTATCTTCAATCATGGATCATGTTGATCATAGTCAGTCAAATTATTAAATTTTTTAACAACAATTGGAGTCTTACATTTTTAAGCATTGTTCGGATATTTGTTGCACTCATTCAGTGAATTGCTCAAAACATTATGCAGTAAAATTGTTAACAAGTTGTGTGAAACTACCTTAACTTTGAGCCAGTATCATTGGCTTTATTATATTTTTCTTTGAATATCCTCGTAGCAGCAGAACAAAAGGTCACACGTTTGAAAGAAGGTTTGTGTTGTTTTCTGTATCTAAAAATTGATTGAGTTATTATTTAACATTTTATTTTTATGCTGGATAAGCCATTTTTTCAGACTCAAATAATTATTTTGCACACCTTGTTTAGATTGAGTAATTAGAGGCCCCCGTATGAAAGTTACCGCTGGTGCTGGTCTGTTTCAACGAAGCTTGGATGCCAACGTGCCGTTTATTAAGCGCAGACGAGATGATCATCTCCACAGCAACTGTCTTTATCATTGCTAGAAACCAAGCCAAAACAAATAATCAATAACTTTATGACACTGCAAATCAGGATACAAAATATGATTACAAAATCAAAAGAATGAAATTTCAATTTTCGTTATACGAGCGTAAATACTTAGAAAGAGGTTCTGTAAAGAAAACGTAAAAAAATGCAGCTTATACGTCGGATTGAGGCAAAGATCACAACTACAGCAAAAACAATTTATCTGATACAAGCAATGTCTACACAATGGGAGAAACCTTTTACCACTGTAGCAAGTGTTAGGCAAATAAAATGGAATTTTTCACAAGTGAGTTTTCTAAACCATTGGAGATTCAGAACATGAGAAACGTATAACTCTTTAAAACAACATAGAGACTTAGTAAATCCACAAGAACCACAGAACAATTGCATTTTCTAAACCATTGCGGATTCAGAACATGAGAAACCTACAACTCATTAAAACAACATAGAGACTTAGTAAATCCACAAGAACCACAGAACAATTGCATTTTCTAAACCATTGGAGATTCAGAACATGAGAAACGTATAACTCTTTAAAACAACATAGAGACTTAGTAAATCCACAAGAACCACAGAACAATTGCATTTTCTAAACCATTGCGGATTCAGAACATGAGAAACCTACAACTCATTAAAACAACATAGAGACTTAGTAAATCCACAAGAACCACAGAACAATTGCATTTTCTAAACCATTAGGGATTCAGAACATGAGAAACCTACAACTCATTAAAACAACATAGAGACTTAGTAAATCCACAAGAACCACAAAACAATTGTATTTTCCAAACCATTAGGGATTCAGAACATGAGAAACCTGTAACTCATTAAAACAACTCAAAGACTCAGTAATGTACAAAAACCATGAACTTTGTGGATTACTGAGTCTCTGTGTTGTAGATATTGTTAAATAGGTGCGTATAGTTTCAATATCAACAGTTTTAATGAAATTTGAACTTGTCGCTTTTTACACAAAAGGCTCAAGGCTCTGATGGTCATATTGCCGCCATTGAATCTGCCATGCTTGATTATTTATCCGAAATCAGTATTTTGAACACTTAAACTCACGGGCGAGGATCAACCAATCTCAGATTTACCTACGTTATTCAGTTTATCTCATCAAGACTCATTAAAGTCAAACTAAACCCTTTCTATTCTATAAGCTTTTACAACTTAAAATCCAACTCTCATTATGATGGTTCAATTTATTTTGCTATAAACTTACTGCAAAATTTGTTTCTTTTCACTTCACTGTTAGCGGTGTTACCTTTGAAGAACTGACATTTCTTGTCACGCGAGACGAATGACGTTATGAGTGCGGTCATGAGGTCACCAAAGATCGGTAAACAAACATCGGTAACCAAAGACGCTTTCTGTACCTCGTACGTCATTCTAGCTCGCTCGCGCCAAAGACGCAAAACATGGCGATCTTTACGGCAATGGATGTTTTCGAAATTCACTAGAAAACTGTAAGCTATTTAATTTATAAGTCTCTTTTGTTTAATAATAACTATGAATTTTTTGTGTAGTCAGAATGATGCGTTAAAAAAATTTCAATGTCTGTTGGGGTTATATAGGCCTTTAATGAGATACCAAAATTGAGACGTCACTTTTGACCCATCAGAGTTTGTAGGAAATCCAGCCTAACTGTAAAACTTGAAGCCCTGCCTTTTTTCTGCTATTACAATATTAAATTATAAGGGGTGAGTGACTAGGTGACTTAACGGTCTTTCCTCATCCCATCTCCATGGATGAAGTAAATTTTTTTTCGTAAAATGGAAATTTGTGACACATTTGGAGAAAATAAATGTTTATGTCTATATGTCTACGCAATGTGCTAAATAACATCGACCCTGCAACCTTGCCCACTCCATGACTCTTGCCCCAGGACTGAAGAGTCACATATAAACAAGTCTTTTTGGTGCAACCTTGCCCACTCCATGATCTTGCCCCAGGACTGAAGGGTCACATATAAACATAAGTCTTTATGGTGCAACCTTGCCCACTCCATGATCTTGCCCCAGGACTGAAGGGTCACATATAAACATAAGTCTTTATGGTGCAGCCTTGCCCACTCCATGACTCTTGCCCCAGGACTGAAGGGTCACATATAAACATAAGTCTTTATGGTGCAACCTTGCCCACTCCATGACTCTTGTCCCAGGACTGAAGAGTCACATATAAACAAGTCTTTTTGGTGCAACCTTGCCCACTCCATGACTCTTGCCCCAGGACTGAAGGGTCACATATAAACATAAGTCTTTATGGTGCAGCCTTGCCCACTCCATGATCTTGCCCCAGGACTGAAGGGTCACATATAAACATAAGTCTTTTTGGTGCAACCTTGCCCACTCCATGACTCTTGCCCCAGGACTGAAGGGTCACATATAAACATAAGTCTTTTTGGTGCAACCTTGCCCACTCCATGACTCTTGCCCCAGGACTGAAGGGTCACATATAAACATAAGTCTTTATGGTGCAACCTTGCCCACTCCATGACTCTTGCCCCAGGACTGAAGAGTCACATATAAACAAGTCTTTTTGGTGCAACCTTGCCCACTCCATGACTCTTGTCCCAGGACTGAAGAGTCACATATAAACATAAGTCTTTTTGGTGCAACCTTGCCCACTCCATGACTTGTCCCAGGACTGAAGGGTCACATATAAACATAAGTCTTTGTGGTGCAACCTTGCCCACTCCATGGCTCTTGCCCCAGGACTGAAGGGTCACATATAAACATAAGTCTTTTTGGTGCAACCTTGCCCACTCCATGGCTCTTGCCCCAGGACTGAAGGGTCACATATAAACATAAGTCTTTATGGTGCAACCTTGCCCACTCCATGGCTCTTGCCCCAGGACTGAAGGGTCACATATAAACATAAGTCTTTATGGTGCAACCTTGCCCACTCCATGATTCTTGCCCCAGGACTGAAGAGTCACATATAAACAAGTCTTTTTGGTGCAACCTTGCCCACTCTATGACTCTTGTCCCAGGACTGAAGAGTCACATATAAACATAAGTCTTTTTGGTGCAACCTTGCCCACTCCATGACTTGTCCCAGGACTGAAGGGTCACATATAAACATAAGTCTTTGTGGTGCAACCTTGCCCACTCCTTGGCTCTTGCCCCAGGACTGAAGGGTCACATATAAACATAAGTCTTTATGGTGCAACCTTGCCCACTCCATGACTCTTGCCCCAGGACTGAAGAGTCACATATAAACAAGTCTTTTTGGTGCAACCTTGCCCACTCCATGACTCTTGCCCCAGGACTGAAGGGTCACATATAAACATAAGTCTTTTTGGTGCAACCTTGCCCACTCCATGACTTGTCCCAGGACTGAAGGGTCACATATAAACATAAGTCTTTGTGGTGCAACCTTGCCCACTCCATGACTCTTGCCCCAGGACTGAAGGGTCACATATAAACCTAAGTCTTTTTGGTGCTATCACACAAGTGAAGCTAATAGGTCTAAATTAAGAGGAATTTCTTTTGTTTCAGGTACCAGATCTACCTGACCAGAATTCTGAATAAATTTGGTTTCTTTAGTGAAAATTACTTTGTTCGCTTCATTCTATACATTTTGTGAGTACTTTGTTAAAACAGATTTATTTCATTTTTATTGCAATAAGCTTAGAGAATTTGAATTTTGTTTTTTCTGTTACTAACTAACAAACACCTGTATGATCAAACCTCGTTATACTGCTCCCATTTATAATGTCAACCTTGTTTAATGCCCATATTTTTGGCAAAGCAAAATGTCTGTATTTTTGTACAAACGTATATGTATAGACAGCGTATATATATATTACATATTATGTGTAGTACTGCACCTCGTTTTAATGCCAAACTTTCTTAGCACCAACTTACATGCTGTCTCCAAACTAGGTGGTATAAAGAGGTTTGGTTGTGTACTGTATGTATGTGCAACATTGCTATGGAAAGTTTGCAAAAAGAAAAAATTTAACAAAATACTAATTTTAATATTATAAAGGTGTTATAATCACATGTGCAAAATTTGCATTCATGAAATGCATTTATTTATAAAATTGTTACTACGTTATGACATGTTTAGACCAGTGAGTTTTCTCTCTGACGATAAACTCGCAAGAGTGAACTGTTTTTGAGTTACTGTTCCTGCGAGTTAACTGCCTCGTGTGAACGATTGTTCTCTCATCATTTCTTGCAGTGAATAGAGAAGCGAGTGTAAGCTCACACTTACTGCCTGAGAGTAACTCGGGGTAAGTTTTCTTCTCTAGTCTGAACATCCTTCCAAGTTACTTGGCGAGTTACTTGCAGTGAATAAAGAAGTAAGTGTCAGCTTGCACGTACATGCACCCAGGGAGTAACTTGGAGCGAGTTTTTCTCTCTAGTCTGAACACGCTTTTGAGTTACTTAAGCTAGTTACTTAGCGAGAAAACTCGCTAGTCTGCGTGAGCTGTTAAAAATATTCCAGGTGTCAATGCAGCGTAGCATAAGCACTGCTGCCATAGAATATTTCTGATAAATAAAATTATTTTTTGAAGCACTAGTAGCATCAGCATTAGTTCCTGGCCAATAGCTGCTAAAACATAAGTAGGAATAAGTAAAAAAATGTAGATAAAAGGTGGATAGGCGATAAGTGGATATTTAAGACATTGATATGTGCTTTAAGTAGCCTGTTCTTACAAGTACAATGGAGACTTTGATATGTACTTTAGGTAGCCTTTTCTTACAAGTACAATAGGAACATTGATACTTACGTTAGGTAGAATTTTCTTACAAGTACAAGGGAGACTTTGATGCATACTTTAGGTAGCCTTCTCTTACAAGTACAGTGGAGACATTGTTACATACTTTAGGTAGGCACTGCTTACAATTATAATATAGTGCAAAATAAATGTGTAGCTATGAATGTTGTAAATATTTTACAAAAAGCCTACTGCCTAGTAACATTGGTTAGTGGTGTCTTTTCTGCAGCTCCATCAGGAACGGTAACTTAAAAGTAGAAATGTGTTCATTTCAGGGTTGGTGTTCCATGCTGTTTTATCATACCTACTGTGCTTGGAGGAATCTGCTTCTTTATTACAAGCATCATATATTTTGTTGTAAGTAGTTTAAAATACTTTTGTTTTACGATTGTATTATATGACTGCGGTTTCAGATGGCAAACTTAAAGACACAATAAGCATTGGCGGCTCGTAGCTAAAATTACTGAGGGTGCTCTATCAGAAAATTTCTAATGTGTAAAATGAAACAAACATATGTAATTTTAATGTTGTAATTGTAATTTTAAACAAACAAACATGTGAAAATTTATACATAAACTTGGGAAATCTTAAACAAAAAATATATTTTTTCTTACTAGTAGCGTAAATTGTCACAGTTCAAGCTTGATCCAATCATGTAACCATGTGACAACTGTGTGAGTGACAGTACTTTTTCTACCTGGGCTCAGACATGTGTGCATGGCCGCATGCGCACGACAGCCAAACACTGCGTTGTTGGAGTGCACTGTGCTGAGCTGTGAAGCAAACAGTATTACCCTTACGTGCTCTGGTTCTGATAAAGAAAGAACTAAAGAAAAAAGACTTAGTATATTGAATATTATCGATAATATGGAGTGAAAATAGGGGGTGCGGCAGTTCCATAGTACCTATACATGGGCTGCCTCTGACAATAAGCCCTTTAACCATGACACAGCAACATATCTTAACTACATCCGTCACATGACATGTGGGTAAAGCAAAGCCATCTGCCACGTCATTTCGTTTTAGTTAACGAACTAACAGTTAACTTTAGTTTATTTTATCTGGGCATTACTTAATTATGCATTAGTCTGTCCGTAAAGTGATTTACTAGCAGGATCTTGCTTAGGAACAAGAAAAAATGAACTAGGTAAGGCTCTAGCTAGGCTGTGAGGCGTTGTCAAGTGTACACAAACGTGTTGTCTGGTACACGTAACCTTTGACCTTTTCACGATCATCATCAGTTGCTTGAAGGCTTATTAATTTTTATTTCCAAGATTGGTAGGATCTATGCCAAATCACAGTGTGCAGATAGGCGACACATCATAGTTGGTTCTCTTTGTACAGGCAGCAATGAAGGGAGAACATTGGCAACCGGCTAATTTGGAGCGGTTGGACGAGAGTCAACTTGTGGCGGGCGTGGTCAGTAATCCACCGCCAGTGCCTCCACCACGCCTTCCAGTTGACGTGGAACAAGTCTTGCATCAGCAAACACCTCCACCACGCTTACCAGTTGACATGGAGCAATCATTACATCAGGAAACCACAGACAGCAACATCTAAAAGGTAGGAGAGCGTTAAATTATTGTTACCTGTTCAGGAGAAGACGATGATATTTTACCTCAGCAACACTTCCAACATCATAAGACCTCCTAGTCAGGGATGAGAATTTTCCGCGGATAAGCGGAATTCCGAGTTTTTGGAAGACCAGTAGTGCCATTTTTGTAAATCGCGTGAATTTGTTGAGAAAATTTTTATGGACCCAGTACATTATTTCACAAGCTGACCGCTAGTTGGCAGGCCGTCACTTTGTTTACATCACGTACATCAGTGTAACCACGTGTATATCTCTATGTATAAAAATATAGAATCAATTGTGCAGAGTTATTTGAGTCAATTGCAGACTGTTTTTATATATTTTTGCATAGGAGCGGCCAGTACTTAGGCGTTTTTGAGACAATTAGGTGTCATGTATCCTTGATAGTTGGGTATTTTAAATTATGCACGAAATAAGGTAACTGATATTTTAAGTCCACTTAGAGGCTCTCTATGGTCACAAAATTGCAATTTGCTTTTATCATGTCAAATATGTAGTAAGGAATATACGTTTGTGGCTACTGTCCTTATTAAGTAATAGCATCTAATGTAGCTTATACAAACATCATTACCTTACTAACTACTAGGGCTTCTACTTGCCAAGAAATTTCCTGGCAAAAAAGTTTTTTTAGCATTACATAAGTTGGGCAAAATAACTACAAAGATATTTAAAATACTGATGTAGCAAGTAATTTGACCTTGTCAGAGAAGTACTAAACTGTTGTCCAAACTAAACTGCTCTACATGACTGCTATAGTCTAGCCACGTACCAGTGTTTGCAAAAACATGTATATTGTCTGGACAAACACCTGCTGCCACTCGGACTTCAGCATTCGTGATAAATGCCATTGCTTCTCTCAATGTGTCAGGAGCCAGCACTGGTACAGCTTTTAACCCGTGCTGCAATTACAGCAAAATATGAACACAAGTACAAGAAATATTTGCCATATTTTAAAATTATAAAATGTGGTTGTCCAAAAATTAAAATTTCAAGTAAATAATGATGTGACTGTTTAGTGAAAAATATAAATAAATGTTAATGTTACGCATCTACACAAAAAAAATTGTTGATTTGGTTTCTTTAAACAAACATTTTGTACTTAGTAAATTGGCTTTTTGAGGTACAATAGTTCAAGTTACAACACTTAAAGGTACAATTCCATCTTGAAGTGCTTTGCGTAATGCAACAGTGGAGGCACCAGGCTTAGTTAAGCAATCAGCTAGTTGATTTCCTGTTTCACAACAATGAAAACATGTCATCCTTCCATTTTCTATTAGTTCCTTAATGGTGCTCACTTCCATCCTCAGCTTCTTCTCTGAAACAGACTTAGATGATTTTACAGCTTCACGTAAGGACTTGCAGTCAGTTATGCATGTAAATGGTAAGGCATTTTGATTGGTCCTTCCAGTAGTCAGTTCTGCATATCAATCCCTTCAGACATAGCTAGTGTCTGAAAACACCCATATGTAGTTGCAAAAATCAATAATTAGGCATCACTGTAACACTATTAGAAACTATTAAGCTGACAAATAAATTACTGCAAAGCTCTGCGTAAAAATGAAGAAACACATGAACTTACAAACGTTTGAGGATCTGTAGAAAAAAACTTTAAGCCAGTTTTCAGAAATCAACAGAGACATACTGATTTTACAACAGTGGCAAACTGACCACACAACTACTGGACTCTATACCACTAAAACAGGATTTTTTCCTATTCTAAGGCTATCTAACCTCTCATACAAGAGCAGCCTGGCATGTTAAACAAACGCTGCAGGTAATGCAAAAATTAATAATGACGCTCTAGAATCAACACATCTGGCTTCACAGTACACATGCTAGCCTGAGAGATAACAATATTTATCATGTCAAATATTGGTAAGGAATATACGTTTGTGGCTACTGTTCTTATTAAGTAATAGCATCTAACGTAACTTATACAAACATCATTACCTTACTAACTACTAGGACTTAGATGATTTTACAGCTTCACATAAGGACTTGCAGTCAGTTATACATGTAAATGGTAAGGCATTTTGATTGGTCCTTCCAGTAGTCAGTTCTGCAATAAATACTTCCATATCAATCCCTTCAGACACAGCTAGTGTTTCAGCAGCTAATGTTCTCTTGTTTTCCTAGATTTCCACCATACAGGATAATACTGATCAGATTATCCGACTAGTAGAACTAACAATCCACCCTGACTACCACCGTCAGGCAGATTGCCTAGGGCAGCCTCACTAAACACCATCAAAGACAGTTCGTTGCACCAAGATGCACCATCCTGCACCAAGATGCTGAAACTTTAAAGAAACGTTTGATGATTTTGCTCTCCCCATCAGTTTGTTAACATTCAATAACCCATTAACAGCTGCATGGTTTATATTAGTCCCTGCACAAGTGACGTCAAATAAGAGATCTGGTCTACTCTGGTGTGCTAAACATAATAATTGCCCAATCTTTGATCAGAGTGAATGAAATTCATCTGGTCTACTCTGGTATGCTAAGCATAATAATTGTCCAATCTTTGATCGGAGTGAATGAAATTCATCTGCTGCAAGTTTGGCATCCTTTTCTGTAAGCAATGTGGGCTAGTATAAATATGAGTTCAGTTGTCAGTGTAACTGTTTTGATTAAGATATAAGTTACCACTGCCATCAGATTAATGTCGCAGTACTTAAAGGCATCACTATCTTCTTTACCTGCTTTGAATGCAGCACAGATCTTGCTAATGATCATGGATTCAAAATTTGTGTTTCCACCCCAAATAAGGGCATCAACATGATGAACTAATATACCAATCACAGTTTCAGCATCGTTAGTTCAATATCCATCTTTGACATGACTCCATTATACTTGTTCATAACAGCTCGAACTCTGTGATACCCTCTGATGATGAACAAATGTGCGTTGTTAAGGACTCTAGTATGGATGATAAGGTTAACAGCCAAGGTATAGGCATAATGATCCTGTACGAGTTGGGATTGAGTACAGATCCATCGGAAGACTGGAAAACCTGAAATCTCCGAGATTAGACCAATCTGTGATGTTTTGCTTTTATGCCTGAATTACCCCTAGAAAGCCCAAAATTACCCTCAGGTTGGGAACCCTGGGATTAAAGGACATTGCAAGATGTACCTCAGTGAAAAAAGTAGAGGTTGTTCTCTATTTACCACAACAAACCCTTTTGCAATTTTTCAAATAAAATTTCAATTGTTGGTCGGATCAAGCATCTGCTACAAGTATAACAAACTCAAAACGTTGCTGATATTTCAAAAGGTTATAATTCACAAGAAAAACTACGTCACAAACAACGTAACCTATATATATATATATAGATATAGTGTTTTTAATTCAAAATAAACAGAAAATACATACGCAGTAATTTCCAAAAATTATGGTAACAGTTAAACAGACAGATCTTGCGATACGCTCCGAACTCCACACACTGACAGTGAAACAAGATGGCATGCGCGTTTAGTTACCGTGGCAACTGCTGTCGACCAGCACTTTTTTCTCCTCCAGGTGTAAGCTTGGCACGCACTTGTTTGCCATGAGCGGTAGCTGGTAGACCGACATTGGCGTAATATCGTGATTGTGGTTACGACTGTGCCGACAGAAAACGACGTTGGGCCAATGGCTCTGTGCTATCTGAGAAGACCTAGCCACACTAAGGTACACTTTTTGTGCAAACGAGTTGAAGGTAATAGCCAACTTGCCACACTCCTTTCTTAAATACATCATCTTTCCTCATGTGACACAATACTTTTGGGCCACCCTGTACAGGTGAAACCGCCGCCTTCTTGACTAGGCACTTTTTTATTAAAAAAATAAACACAAAGTTGAAAATACGTTTTTGTATTATAATTATTAAACAATAACGTTCCATCTTATTTTGGAATGAGGTAAAATGTTATCAGAAAAATAATCATAAAAATTAATACGGGGTAATACAAAGTATATATTTTTGCTCAAATAACTTCTTTGCATTTTAACTTTTTTAATACTTGCTAACAATTCATACAATTTTACTAGTAATACAGACAAACAGCATACATTTATACTCTTAAATACTGAATAAAAAAATACAACATCTGTCACTGTTCTAAAAAAGGTAACATCTCAAAATAATAATTACAGTAATAAATAATCATTTTACTTCATATTTGACATGTATCGAGATGCCATTTCCCAAAATTATACATTTTATCTGGAATGAAATGCAAATTATTTTAATAAACTAATTAATTTCTTATCAAAATGTCAATTAGCATTAAGTGAAGTTAATCCGTGAGTTTCAGTGAATAACTAAACAAAATGAAACAATATATATACATACATCTTTGGCATCAAATCGTGAGTTACAAGGTGACTTAGATGTAAGTCGAACACTTATATTCAACAGTTGTGTGTGTATGTGCACTAAGCACAGCAGCGCTTACGATGAATTTATCAAAATGGATAGCAATTTAAAATGAATTTGTTTAAAAAACAGAGGGAGATATGAGTTATTATCAGTTTTGTGTAATTAATTAATCAAGGTGCGGTCTGAATTGAACGATCTAAGTTGACGACTACTTGTGCGCATTAGTTCATGATGCTTGCAAACTTACGAATCTTACACAATTTAGTGATGGAACTTTAACTTGAAAATTTGTCAACACGTCATCACTGTTTTGGACACATTGAAACTTGAATTACAGGTATTTAAAACTAGGTCGCTAATATCGAAGCCAGATGTCACCTACTTACAATTAAGAACAGGTAAGTTAACTTAATCTAATCAAAACGCACATTTAACTATTATTAGTTATATTGTAAGAACAAACTATTTTGGTTATTTGACAAACCAAAATCCTTAACATTGCATTTCCTACAACAGTGTTTCCCCACCTTTTTTGAGCCATGGCACATATTTCACGTTAGAAAAATCACAAGGCACACCACCAAACAAAAATGTCACAAAAAATATATATAATGAAAGTTTAGTGTGAAACCTGGGCCTGTTTAGTTGAACACAAAGCTGTTATTCTTGCAGGAATTGAAGAAAGACAAACACGAAGATCTTCCTCAACACCTCTGAGTCTCTCTCTTTTCTTAGTCTTTATAGTACTCATGCTTGAAAAGCTCAGTCACATAGATAGGTTGTGGAGAAAGGGAGAAGAGTGGTGGATCAACTTACCCCTATGCTCAACTTACCCCGCTTTCCCCTAATAATTAACTGAAAAATGTAATGGCAATCCATTTATTTTCTAACAAAAAATGCAAGACAAAATGTAATGTATGACAACGCCTCGTGGTGCAAAATATCCAACTATTCGCACCACAAAAAGCATGAACAAAGAATTTGGGACCATTTCTCATGACCCACTACAGCTGGCATAAAATATCAGATTAGTTTGAGTCTTGGGTGTCTACACCACTGGCAAGATCACCAAGCCAGGCTGTAGTCAAACCATCTGACTCATGCTTTTTGTTTTTTTTCTATTTGACATTAATTGTTATAACAACCTTAAATGGTAGATATTTAATAAATTAATTGCTGGGTTAACTACGTTGGATTTGTAACCAATCCAATAATAATAATAATAATAATAATAATAATAATAATAATAATAATAATAATAATAATAATAATAATCTTTATTTAAAGTCGGCTTTTGGGTCAACAATTAACATTAACTCAAAGAGCCATTATCGCCGACTGTAAATAATAACCTACAACTACATAACAGAGACTATTATTACCCCACTTTTACCCTAAATACCACGCACCTGGCCGGGCAACAGCAGGTACCATTTTTTAAAGTCTATGTTAGGACCATTCGAACTCACGACCTCTCAGAAGGAAAGCAGACGCATTACCACTAGACTAAACAGTCTGGTAAAGCAATAATGTGACGATACTTTATTTCCTTATAATAAAATAATCGCGTAAGTTGCCCATTCCATCTGTTATAGCTGTGAACAAATCATAAACACCAATTAGTTGTCATGAAGTCAACTAAAACAAGCTCAGTAAAATCCCAAAAAGATTCTCTTTTATGCTATTACCGGGAGATTAAGAGTTCAGGGCCTAAACATTGGATTAAAAGTTGGAAGGCCTAAACATATATGTGCAACTACAAGACGTGTGCAAAACATAAGACATTATATACATACATTCCAATTTTGAAACATAGTGACACTGCAGACAAATAAAACAATTATTGATAAAACAAATATTATAAAATCACTCCTGTTAGTTATTTTCGTTATCGCCAAGTTTTTTTTCATATTTCCACTTTTTCGAAGAGCTGGAAACACACTTCTTATGTGGGGAACTGGCCTCAACAATTATTGCAAATTTTGGAATTTTGCCTTGGGAATTTTGTTTTGTCAGATATTAGGTTACTAATAGGCTTTAAGACTTCAGAAAGCATAGGCAAAAACTTTGCCAAGTAATTGACAAAACCACATAGTCTTTTTATTCCCGCCTTATCGATTGGAGCTGGCATATTTTGTACCGCTACGACCTTGTCAGGGTCAGCTTTAACACCATTAGCACTCAGGCCAAGCTGAAATCCCAAACGGAGCTCTAGTATAACGATATCTACCGAACGGGGAGTATCAAATGTTGTTAAATCTTCGGTCTTTTCATCTAGCTTCATGTGATGAAACCCACTTGTCACATCGAAAGTAGAAAAGAGCTTCGCATTGCACAGTCTAGGAGTAAACTCCTCCATTGTAGGAATATGGTAGATTTCTCGTCTGATAACATTATTCAGTGGTTTAGGATCCAAGCAGATTCTGATACTGCCCGAACGTTTAGTAGCAGTTGTGTAAGCGTTAGCCCAGTCAGTAGGGTGGTCTACACGTTCATTGATGTTGTTTTGTTCCAGTCTGTCAAGTTCAGTTTTAAATTTATCTCGCATGTTATAAGGAAGTCGTCTACATGGTTGAACAACTGGCTGTACAGTAGGATCAATTTTCAAACTTACACATCCAGGGAATTCTCCTGGTACCTCACTGAAATTATCAGAAAATTCAGTTAGTAAAGCATTACAATCAGCAACACTACATACATCTGAAACATGTACTGTAGGCCTAGTACCACTATCACTACACAACATATTAGCAACATTGGCTGATTCAACCTTTTGAAGTTATTTTCATTTACAGTAATAAGCTTCATTTGCTGTGAAGCACAAGAACCTAACAATAGTACATAATTTTCATTTACGACCAAAAAGTTCACAGAGTAACTTTTCTTATTCACTGGATTTACAATTGGCAATCTGACTTACCCAATGGGACTTATTTTAGTTTTGTTCCACATTTCTAACACAGTGTTTACAGTAGCAAGTTTATCACACAAGCGATGTGGCACAAGTCTTTCAGGTATAATGTTTATACTGGCCCCACAGTCAATCTGAAAAATCGTAGGTGTACCTTCATAAGCCATTCACTGTAAATCTGAGGCTGTTGCGTGGTACCCTGTTCAGTAGCATGAACAGTATGAGTTACAGTTCCAATCACATACTCATTCGACTCTTCCTCACAGTTGGCCATGCCAAAGACACTTTGGTCTCTTCTCGACGGAAATGATTTTTCACGAGTGTCAGTTCTACCTCTAGATTTGCACATAGACTGAAAATGATTTTTTCCATGGCAAATGTTACACGTTTTGTCATAAGCAGGACATTTTCTCCCATTCATGCTTATGCCCACAGAAGTGACAGTCAATCACCTTTTTCTTACTACCCGTGGCTTTACTAGCACTACCTTTATTAGTTTTGGGTTTGACAGCTTGCACTTGTTCAGAGTAGGAGGCCTGTTCAGCCTTTATGTTTTTAAGTTGACTTGTAGACTCAGCAAAAGAGCGACAAATAGTTACTCAATGTTAGTTTAGACTCTTGTAGTAGTCGCTTACGAGTAACATTGTCAGTTATGCCTAGGACTATTCGATCACGTATCAGACTATCAGTTAGATTGCAGTAATTACACCTTTTGGCTAGTGCGCAAAGATGAGACATAGGCATCGATTGTTTCACCAGGATTTTGATCGCGTTTATTAAAACAATATCGTTCGTAAGTTTCATTAGTTTCTCCGACACACATTGCAGTTCCTGTGATGAAGTGTTGCATATTCTGTCGTGTTGTTAAGCGCTTTGGCTTGGTCTTCTTCCACACCTTGAAACCTTCGTTGTTTGTTTCGTTGCCCATGTTCTTCGGGATATTAGAGCGAGTCTG
Source organism: Tubiluchus corallicola (assembly GCA_030141605.1). NCBI lineage: Eukaryota > Metazoa > Priapulida > Priapulimorpha > Priapulimorphida > Tubiluchidae > Tubiluchus > Tubiluchus corallicola. The sequence continues at coordinate 29,119 of JAQGDQ010000791.1, forward strand.
CTCCATTCCACTGCCACTCTCTCTGGATGTTGACTGTAAAGCAGCTGAATAGCTTTTCTGGTTTTGGGGGGGATGCACTGACAAATTTGTCTGTGTATTTAAGCGTCTTTCCAAAATCTCTTCGAGATCATCCTTGCTGACACAATTGTTTTTCAGTGAAGCCAGATCCTGTTGCACAGTCTGCAGTTGTTTTAGTAATACTGATGTGTCCACAGATTTTAAACTCAATGGTGGTATATTCTGTGAGTACACAGCAGCAAATCTGGGCGCAGGCTCAGCATTTGTTATTGGTCCATACTGCAGTAATTTCAATATATCACTGCACACTGCATTTTTCCTGGTCGGGCCGATCCTATTCTTGACGAAGTCGGGACATCCAGATTCAGAACGGTCCGTCGCTGCCGGTATCAATTTAGTAAGCTGTAATTTCGCCTCGTCACACTGCTCTTCTGTCAAAAGTCATGAATAACAGACAGTAGGTCAGTAAAAGCTACTCCTGCTTGTAACTGATTTTGAGCAAAATAATTAAGCTCATTATGCAGAAGAACAAACTTGCTCTCATCTACTTGGCTAGAAATTGCGGAACTTAGATTATCTTTATTGCTGCTAGTAAAAGGTACTGGTACAACTGTACCATTACTTTCTGAGATTCTCGCACAATAACATTTGCTGCAGAGGATCAAATAGCCAAATTCAATTCTTGTTGTAGCGTTCGGATACTTCCGTCTACACCAGGAGTGTCCAACCTTTTTGAACTGAGGGCCAAGTGTACAACCTTCAAAGCAGTCGCGGGCCGGATTAGCAATTTCACAACCACAAAAAGACAATGAAGCACAAAATACATTTTATGTTACATTTAAGCTAGAAGAGACAGTCTTGTAAGTTTATGCTTTTGATCAGTTTAATGTGAAATCTGGCACTGCTTTTGTTTGCACAAGTAGTCTATGTCTGCTCCAACAGTAGAAGTCGCAATGTGCAATGAAGCTGCCAAATGTTCGTCTGTAAGCAGAGATCTTGACTTCGATTTCGTGTTTTTCATTCTAGAAAACAGTTGCTCGCAACAGTAGGTGCTTCTGAACAGAGCAGTGAACTTCCTGGCCTCCCGGGACAGATTGATATAATTGTCTGATGACACATAGCGGCTGTAGAAGTGCAGCAGATCATGCTCAGTGAAAGCTGTTTTCAACTCATTGTCATTCTGAATGTCAATGAGTTCCAGCTGGTATTTATCAGCAGCGTCAGTTGGATCAACTGAAAATGGATTACTGATTAGCTTCATGGTGTCCGAGTGCCTTCTGAAATCCTCGAACCGTTGCTCGAAGTCATCAGCCAGTTTGGCAAGTAAATCAGAGTACTTTTCATATTGTACTGTATCAGCAGGCCTCGACGAGAGCACTTGGCAGTGTACCGCTTTCTTCAGAACCAGCTGTGACTGAATTAACTTCAACTTTTGAATGAATGTCACAACATGTTAATACAACTTGTGCACCAGCTGGTCCTTTCCTTGAAGTCTGATGTTCAACTCTGCCATGAATTTCGTCATGTCGACTAGAAACGCCAAGTCGTTCAACCACGAGTCATCATCCAGGAAACATACGTCCTTTCCTTTGTTTGTCATGAATGTCTTTATTTCATCACATAGACTCCAGAATCTGAACAATGTTGATGCCTTGCTAAGCCAACAAACTTGGCAGAAGTAAACCACATCATCATGATCTGAGTCCACTTTCTCTAGAAACGATTTAAACTCCCTGTGATTGAGGCCTCTAGACCTGATGAAGTTGACAGCTGATACAACTTTATCCATCACGTGCTTCATTTCAAGGGTCTTGGCACACAGGTTTTCTTGATGTATAATGCAGTGGTGTGCAATGATTTCATGAGGCACCGATTTTGCCAACAACATTACAAATCCGTTTTGCTTCCCTGTCATGGCAGGAGCCCCATCTGTCGTAATGCCAATCAGTTTGTTCGTAGAAAGGTTGAATTTCTTAATTACCCGATTCACTTGTTCAAAGATGTCCTTTCGTGTTGTGGTGCCCTTCATTGGACAAATATCCAACAACAAAAGTTTTCGTAACTCCTCTTACAAATACAGCCAGTTGAGCGGTGTCACTTATGTCCGTGCTCTCATCAACCGCTAAGCTGTAGAACTCGCAACCGCTGAGTCTCTGGATCAATGTGTCTTCAATATTTTTTGCCATGACATCAACTCTTCTAGAAACAATTTGGTGAGAAAGACTGACATTTTCTACGACAGACTTCTTCTCAGGGAAGACCACATCCGTAAATATTTGCAAGCAATCCTTCACAAACTGCCCATCTGAAAACGGTTTTCCTTTCTTGGCAATAGTCTCTGCTACTAAAAAGCTAACCTTGGTTGCTGCTTCAGAAATCTGAGTCGCTACTTTGAAGAAGGACTGCTGACCAGCGATACTTTGTTTCAACGAGTTGATTCGATCAGTCCGGGTTTGACCAACCAGGCTATCAAATTTACTAGCATGCTTCGTGCTGTAATGTCGCTTGATGTTGTACTCCTTCTGAACAGCGATAGTTTCTTGACAAATCAAACACAATACGCTACCAAAATGTTCCGTCACGAAAAAATCTTCCGTCCACGAACATTTGAACAAGCGATTTTCAACATCAATTTTACGTTTCTTATGTGCTGGCGCCGCCATTACTATCTTTACGTTTAAACTGTCTGTCTGCCTTGCGGCGACCTGCTGAGTCAGAAATCGAAGTCACGTGTTAATGACTGTGACCTTCATGGATTGTTGACGACCGGCAAATCTGATAGTTGAGTTACAAGTGCAGCTGTCTATTAAATTTTGACAAAATAAGAGAAACTTCGCGGGCCGTATGTTGGACACTCCTGGTCTACACAAAACACATGTTAACAGAGATTATGGAATAAAGACCAATCCAAATCGGCCGTGGCGAGAATGGCGGCAATTAAGAATGGCCAAACCCGTTAGACCATGTAGTTCTTGTAATTATGACTACGACCATTTCTAGTATAATTTTTTCAAATAAATAAAAAACCGCTCCACTTAAAGCTTATCCAATAACACCAATGTAAAGTCCGTAACAAGACGCACAATTACGTAACACTTGTTTTAATACCCTTTCTCTCTAAATGAACATTTTTGCCACAATTTATCAGAGCCGTTGTTACCCGAAAACTACACAAAACCGCGTGACCGTCACCGTGAGAGAGAGAGAGAGAGAGATTATTATTATTATAACTCTATTTTATTATATATATTAACATAAATACATACATAATATACATAAATTCCCTCTATTTGCAGGGACCAGTATGAACATTATTGTAATAAGTTAGAAAATAATTACAATTATCCCTTAGTCTCAAAATTGTCTTCATATGCAAACCTTTGTGCCGGAAACAAAACTGCTTTATCTGGTGCCATGTTTTCCACGCCTTTTTCCTGGTATCTAGCACATGAGCGTTAAAATTTAATTGATTGTCCACTGTGACCCCCAGCACTTTGCTTTTTCTTACATAATCAATAGGATTATTTCCAAATTTGAGGTTTGGTGGGTCTGGTTCCCAATTCAAAATTTTTGAGTTCTTGTACAAAATGGCTTCAGTTTTGTTTTTGGCACAGTTTATGTTCATCCGCCACTTCTTACACCAAGTGTACAGTTTATCACAACATTTTTGTGCTTTTAAATAACATTCATAGTTTGTGTCAGCTGTGACATCATCTGCATATTTAAATTTTTCACAGCATACTTCATCATCTATTGAATCAAACATGTCAATAACATACAACAAAAACAATAATGGTGACAAAACGGAACCTTGTGGGAGACCCAACTGACAATTGTACTTTGGAGATGTATGACCATTAATACGTAAAACAATATTCCTATTTTTTAAAAATGTACTAATAAGACACAACATGTTTCCGTTAATACCATATTGATACAACTTGTACAATAGCCCATTAATCCAAACACTGTCGAAAGCTTTTTGAAAGTCGCAAAGAATTGCAATGCAGCTTGTTTTAAGTAAATTTGTTCTAGTCAGGTTAGAAATAAGCCTGACCAAGTAGCGTACTGTACTGTGCTTGGGCCTGAAGCCTTCTTGCTCATCATCAATAATGTCATATGCATTACAAAATTGTCTTACACGATTTTCAAGAAGCTTTTCTGCTAGTTTTCCATAGTAGGAGGTAATGCTGATAGGTCTATAATTATTAGGGTCACTATAACCGGACTTGCCATTCTTTTTAATAAATGTAACCTTTGAGTCATTCCATGGCCAAATATTGTTGTCTAAGCGAGAGAGAGAGAGAGAGGGAGAGGGAGAGGGAGAGGGAGAGGGAGAGAGGGAGATGGAGAGGGAGAGAATTCTTGTAGCACCATTGCAGTTTTCCAAAGAGATAGATGATATTGCTTTTAAAGCTGCGCATGCTCGTTGCGACAAACTTGCCTGGATGAAACATTAGCCTACAAAAGGCTAAACCTGCAATTCATAGATACAGTGGCCTATGGGGGGGGGCTTGGATGTCTACTGGATTTAGCATCCCAGCTAGATGAGTTGGTGCAAGTTATAGAAAAGAAATTGATACAGTAACAAATAGCTAAGTGTTTGGAAATTAAGTTAAAGGAATTCAACTGCTTCGTATATAAGAGGGTTTATTACTACTGTATACACTGTGACACAAGATATCACAATAATGGATTTTAATAAGATTAATCTTAACGTAGATTATTGTCTTTTAAATGTAATTTAAACTTCAGTCTATTTTAATTAATGTTAGCTAAAGTTGTATTATAATTAATGTAATGTACTGGAAATCTTGCATTGGCGTGCTTTGTGGCCTTCGCTTGTTGTTGGCTTTGGCCACCTTGTGGTGATTTTTGACCTAATCACGTGATCAATTTGATCTGGGTTAGAGGCCTACTGTGAAGTGAAGACGTGTCATAAGTTGATAAGATATTGTCGTTATCTGTTACAATTGCTTATGATTTGGGGCTAATAATATACGTATATACTCTAATTACTTTATTGAATTTAAATTTAATTTAAGATAACAGCTAGGTATTAATTAATACGACAGTACAGTGTAGAACTCTTAATTTTGTAAAATTGACTTTTGGCTAGTGTTATTTTTTGTTATTTGTTTATTTGTTATTTTTGGCACTAATTTCTTATGTTTAGATGGAATGACATGTTTTGGCAAATAAAGAGCAAAGAAAGAAATTTAATCGAGCTTCGAATTTACTTTTGAAAGCCCAAACATGTTGTCGTTGTGAACGACCGAAAATCATAAAAAATACATTTAATTTGCAATTAGACTAATAACCTGTTAAACCGCTATTACTGTAGTAGATATGGCTTCTATCTATCTGTTACCTATTCTAAATATGGGTTTAACCTAATAGTAAACGGCTGCTCTAGTTTTGCTATATTCTGTACTAGCAGTTGGCTCTTACAAGACATTATATGCAGACATCATTTTACCTATATTTCTGTGGAAACTTCTGTATCAATAAACGTTTAAAGTATATTCTACTGTTATACCTTTTGTCAACACGACACATGTAATGCAAATTACTATTCGGGTTTCAAGAATTTTTCATAAACTTTTAAAACGTTTAAATAGATTAAGAGAAGGTTCATTAGGGTACATAAATAAACTTTCTTTCATTAATATGTCCCAGTTAGTTTAAAGTTGGTTTTTCTTCCCCTATAAACGCCATTTCTTTCGTCCGAGTCTGTACTCTGATATTAAGAATACCAGCATACATCATCATCATCATCATCATCATCAATGAATCATACGTCCAGGGACATGATTCTGCTCACCTCTCTATGCCAGGACTTCCTACACGCTGCAATGCATTACTACCAGCATACGCCATACAACAGAACAATCGTTATGTCATAACCTGGTTACCATGGTATCACGTGAACGGTTTATACCTTTGTACAGCATTCTATGTATCCAGCAACGTACATGTACAAGATACTTTGCATCTATGAAATTTTAGTGATGCTGGTTATACTAGTGTTAATCATTTATTTGTGATGCCTAGATTAGAATCGCCTATTCATTACGTTGCATGGTGCACGGGACTAATTATCGTTACCTGTTTAGTTATCTTGTTCGTCAAGACGGAAGCTATTCGAAGAAATCGTCAAGGTATCGAAGAAAGACGTGTGAATTCATGAAACTCAATGAGTAATTTTATTACAAGTTGCAAGTAAAAAAATCTTGATTATGATTTACGAGTCTTTGTTACCAGTTGCAAGTAAAAAATCTTGATTATGATTTACGAGTCTTTGTTACCAGTTGCAAGTAAAAAAATCTTGATTATGATTTACGAGTCTTTGTTACCAGTTGCAAGTAAAAAAATCTTGATTATGATTTACGAGTCTTTGTTACCAGTTGCAAGTAAAAAAATCTTGATTATGATTTACGAGTCTTTGTTACCAGTTGCAAGTAAAAAAATCTTGATTATGATTTACGAGTCTTTGTTACCAGTTGCAAGTACAAAAAATCTTGATTATGATTCACGAGTCTTTGTTACCAGTTGCAAGTAAAAAAATCTTGATTATGATTTACGAGTCTTTGTTACCAGTTGCAAGTAAAAAAAATCTTGATTATGATTCACGAGTCTTTGTTACCAGTTGCAAGTAAAAAAATCTTGATTATGATTTACGAGTCTTTGTTACCAGTTGCAAGTACAAAAAATCTTGATTATGATTCACGAGTCTTTGTTACCAGTTGCAAGTAAAAAAAATCTTGATTATGATTCACGAGTCTTTGTTACCAGTTGCAAGTAAAAAAATCTTGATTATGATTTACGAGTCTTTGTTACCAGTTGCAAGTACAAAAAATCTTGATTATGATTTACGAGTCTTTGTTACCAGTTGCAAGTAAAAAAAATCTTGATTATGATTCACGAGTCTTTGTTACCAGTTGCAAGTAAAAAAATCTTGATTATGATTTACGAGTCTTTGTTACCAGTTGCAAGTACAAAAAATCTTGATTATGATTCACGAGTCTTTGTTACCAGTTGCAAGTAAAAAAATCTTGATTATGATTTACGAGTCTTTGTTACCAGTTGCAAGTAAAAAAAATCTTGATTATGATTCACGAGTCTTTGTTACCAGTTGCAAGTAAAAAAATCTTGATTATGATTTACGAGTCTTTGTTACCAGTTGCAAGTAAAAAAATCTTGATTATGATTTACGAGTCTTTGTTACCAGATTTTGTACTTTTGTCAGTTGCGTAGCTAACAGGGGAGCAAATTGTCCCAAATCTAATTATTATTATTATATATATTCTTGCCACGTGATTGTTTAGCAGTAAACCTACTGATAATTATATAATTACAAATTCAAGTTTCAGGGTCTTTTTTGCTTTATTATGAGGGTGTTCTATGATGTCTGTTGTTAAGATTATTTAGAAAAACAATCTTACTATCATAGATTTTTTTCTTATAAGGAATGTCATGGAAAAAACTTTTTATTGTGTTTTAATTTTAAACACAAAATAACAATTACGCACTTCCTTTAAAACTGTATCTTCCTCGTGTTTTGATTCTAAACACAAAGTTAAAATTTATAATCAGTATGTTAAAAATTGTTTGGTATGTGTCATGGCGGCTTTTTTGTGTGCTTGCCGCCCTCCCTCGTAACTTTAAAACTTGGCTACGCCCCCCCCCCCCCGAGCGTTGTGTGATCAGTCTGTAACAGCTGAATGGAAAGTTTTGAAAAGCCTAGTTCTACAAAATTTTTCAAAACACAGGAAATGTTAACTATGAACTATGAATTATTTTCACACATCAAAAAATGCGATATCAAACACATTAATAAACTTTAAATAAAATAATTTGAGTAGTGCGAGGTGAGTGTACGACCATTAACACACTCACAGTACTTAAATGAAAAAAATGATTATAGTTATGCATGCTTCTGTAGATAACTTAATGTAAATAAGGATGAAGTAAATGATGTAATAATAACAATGGTATAAGAGCAATGAACCTGAAAGTTGAGAAAGGAAAACATAATATGTAATTACGACTTTGAGTGAGCCTTAAAAGAGTGAAAAAAAATTTGTAAATAGTTACCAAGGCCTGGCCTTGGTGCACATAATTGCTAACACAAATGAAGGTCACTGCTAGGGTTGCCACCACTTCTGATTTGGCCTGGAGTCTAGGGTTGCCATCACTCCTGATTTGGCCTGGAGTCGAGGGTTGCCACCACTCCTGATTTGGCCTGGAGTCTAGGGTTGCCATCACTCCTGGTTTGGCCTGGAGTCGAGGGTTGCCATCGCTCCTGATTTGGCCTGGAGTCTAGGGTTGCCATCACTCCTGGTTTGGCCTGGAGTCGAGGGTTGCCATCGCTCCTGATTTCGCCCGGAGTGTCCTGAAATTCAGCAATGATTCGTACTTCAGTCGGATTTGTAAAAAAATTCAGAAATTTCATGAATTTGACCATCAGATTGAAATTTAGGTGGAAAAAAGCGTAAATACAACTTGCTTGCTATTGAAACTTTGCAAAAGATTAAACCAAAAAAACAGCTGCATCTCTGCCAATTAAGGTAACAGTAAATTTATTAAATTGAGTTTAATCACTTGCATGGCTTCATCATTTCGTCCCATGAACATTTTTCACCAATTTTTGCTGCAGTGGCAGCTGTTGCAAATCAAATATTCTTCCCGTTTAGCTTGAATTCACATAACATAAAGTGCTTAATATTTTAGTTGCTAAACCCCGATCCCAGAATCCTCAGAAAACGTGAGAAATGTGACTGGGAAGAAACTCCAGAAATTGATGTAGACTGATTGCACTTTTGTAAGTTTTAGACTTTTAGGGCCTTTGTGGAGTCTAAAATCAATAATTCGTACTGATTTGCAGTTTGAATTTTTGATTCCAGTTTCTGAAAAAGACCTCATAAAGCATCTAAAATGCAGGAAATGTTTGGTTTGGACCCCTTGGGGGAGATTACAGGCCCCCTGGCCAAGTCTTCACTCCTGGTTTCAATACATAATGGGGTGGCAACCCTAGCCACTGTTAATAAACCATGTTCGTATTCCAGTAATTGTTTATAAATTTTTTATTTTAGAATCAATTGAAAATAATGACGTTAGCGTATCTATGAAACAGACTCTCAGCGATTCGAGAAATTGTGCAAATAAGACCTCCCACAACAGTAAACATTGCCGTAATAGTACGAAGCTGGAAGATGATTTTTTGTCAACAGAAAATCATTGTTTATTTCAAATTTTATACTCGAGAGGAAAACTTTGTGTGGCGTGGTGGACAGTGGTCGTTGTTGTTTGCGTAACAGTGACCGTTGTTGTGGTCATCATTGTTACTGTCATTTATTTCATCGTGGAACAATCAAAATTTCGCGCCAATTCATGGTGGAAATCCGTGAAGCCAGTGACGTCAGTAATGGCGGAAGGATACCATATTTCACGAGCTAGTAGTAGTGCGGAGAGTTTTCTAAATTCTGTGGATACGTCTTCACCATCGGCGTACACACATACATGCTCACAAGTATACACACCCTCATCACAACCAAGACGAAGCACCCGATACACGCCTTTGTATCTCAGTTCACCTGCTTCCCAGTCAAGGTACAATGGACGATACATACGGTCGTATCATTCGACGCCTTTGTGTAATTCCTCTAGTGGTGACGAGGAATGATGTCAGAAGTTGATTTTTATCTGAAAATAATTCTATTTATGTACAAATTTTTGATGTGTATGCATAGTTAAATTGTTACATGATAATGAATTTTAATAATAAAGTAGCTGTTGATAGATAAATTTGCATTTAGCTTTTTAGAGGAAGTGACGTCACCGCCACAGACTCTTTTTTGCTGCAATACGAGTAAAATAGTTGGGTTAATTTTTTATTTATTCTTGTGGTTAAAGCTGCGAGTGAGGCAGCCACGATGAGCATCGCAAACTATCAAAGCTTTATTTAATAAGCAACACATTTATTAAAGATCAAACACAACACGGTAAATATAAGAGGATAGTAATGCCAGCCCTCCGTCTTCAAGTCAGTTCCTCATCTCCCCCCGAGGTGCGGGCCTCAAAACACTTTTGTCTAACTACCTAATGCGCCGTGAGCTTCTGCGCATAAGGATTTCATCATCAATCTCTGTTTCCAAGTCAGCCGGTCGAACATCAGCTGATCACGTGATGCCACACCTAACTAGGCTTGTATCCACGACGATAGTTTAATCTTGCATCGTCAAGTATTTAATCTTGGATTATTAATTTAATGATTCAATCACCAATTTAATCAAAATCATTATTTAACAGACCTTTCCTTTACTATACGCACTACACGCATCTCTCGGTTTGTCGGATAAAAGCAGGGAGTCGTCGGTCTGAATTTGCCGATTGTCCGTATTTACCGATGCTTAGTCAATACAGTATGCGCCATTGTAATGTAGAATCAATCATCTAATTGTCCCAACAACGTCTAGTATGGGCGACTCCTATGTACTGATGACAGTCGACATTTGATTCAAATAACTCCGCATAATTGACTCTAAACTTTTATATACACGTGGTTACACTGATGTAAACAAAGTGACGGCCCGCCAACTAGCGGTCAGCTCGGGTGTCTGTTGTTTGCGAGACTTTTTCCGGTCCAGATGTTTTTTAATTTTTCCGATATCTGTAAAAACAATGTCTGGCAAACCAATGTATAAGTGTACGTATTATTAAAGTTTCCCCAGAAAGAGAAAATTAAAGGTCTTTAATTTAAAGATCCACTATTTTAGTAGGATAAAGATTTCGCTTTCATTGCTTTTTCCGTCTGCATCCATTCTTTTCTACCCCTCTCTCCCTTTTGTTCCCACATTTCTTCCTCTCTCCCTCATTCCCTTCCTTTATCTCCGTCTTTACACCCCCTTTCCTAACCCCCCCTCTCTCTCTCGTCCTCTTCCCCTCTCCTTTTCCTACATTTTCTGTTTCCCTGCCTCTCTCCTTCTCTATCCCTCTTTTGATCTTTCCTTCGCTCTCTTGTCCTCCTACCCTATTTCATTATCCCCTTGTATATTTATCTCTTTATTTCTCGCTCTCCTCTCCTTTTCTTCATACTTTGTCTCTGCTCTCGTTCTCTGTCTCTCCCTGTCTCTCTCTACCTCCCACTTTCTTTTTTAGATAAGATTCTATCCACTGCTAGGTCATAAAGTACACAAAAAATCACACGAATTACAGATATATTTACAATGATTATAAAAAACAAAACTAGAATCATTAAAAAGTAAAATACTATAATTAGAATTATACAATTCTTTTATTTTACTCTTACAGTCTGTTCTCAATTATTCGTAGCTAGTAAGCCTTTTCATAGTGTCTTTGCTGTAGGTCAAAAGTTAGGTGTCCCACAGCAATGCATCTTAACTACAATCCACATGGATCCACTAGAATTAAATAGAATATTGTAGAATGTTCTATAGTATAGTAGAACAATCTTCTTACCTTGTAGAAGTTTCGAGAACTTTCTATTTCTAGATTGTTCCTTTGCACTGATATATAAGACAGAGCTGGCTGCTTTATTCTCTCACATTCTCTTGTATTCTCACATTCTCAGATTCTCAGATAGGCTTTCACGTTTCCAGATTATCACATTTACTGTATACATTTCGCGTTCCTTCATACTTTTGTGTTGTAGAATTCTCGCATATAAACTAGTTTAATTTGACGAAGTGTTTTCTGGTTTTCTCTACGAGCCTTCCGAGAGAAACAAAACACAACACTATTAATGCTGGTAATGCTATTATCAGTCACTGACCTCAGCACGTGGGTAAGATGTCAGGAATAAGCATTACCCAATTAACGCCACAGATACATGTACTGATTTCAAGAACAAGAACGACTCCACCTACTGGACCAGTCAATATTCATTTGAACTAGGTCAGTCAGCAGGAGACATTACCGTGATGACAGATCAGCAGAAGACGTTACCAAGGTGACAGGTCAGCAGAGGTCCGTTGCTAGGGAAAGTTATTTATAACTATGTAACGATGAGTAAAAATAGTCTACCTAAAATTAGGAACACCAATCTGTATATTAAGGGCTGCAGGAGTAGCAGCTGACATTCTGGATTCTGGACTTCACTCGTGTGCTTCACTACCATGTATTACTCTGTACAAGACTTCTCCTGACTGTCAAGATGTCTTATTATTATCATTTATTTTTGAGCACACCTGTACGTAAGTTGTTCAGTTAAAAGAAATTAGTAGACTAGTAGTAAAAGTAAAAATGAATATTAAACACTGACAACAACAACAAGGATATTATCTACATAAAAGAAGACAAAAGCAATTAATTTAAAGATACTGCATATTGTAACATCTCTCTCAATTAATACGTTGATAAAAAATTAAAATTCTTGTTTTGAATACAGTTTATACAATCTTTTGCTAAGTTTATTGTCGCTAGCTGCCTGGAACTCGCATTTTTTGCAATTTTACGAGATAGTACATGAAAATTTCTAAATGCATCGTCTACGATAACATTATTTTCTATAACAATTTTATACAAGTTGAAACTGTTTACGGAGTTTGCATATGTAGAATTGTACTACGTTAAAGCTTTACGATCAGACTGATGTTACATTGGTCTTCACACAGGTCTCTTTATTCAACACTCGAGTTTAATAGTTTGGTGTTTATGTTTAATCAACAAAGACAGTTATAATTTGTTAAAATACCCCATAACAACACCTGCCTCCTTACTATCACCTGCTGCATATCTAATGTTTGAATAATATAAAAGTTACTCAGAAATCTGATTATTATTTAGGCAAATTAGCTTGATCATAAATTTTGATAAACAACTTAAAAAAATTCAACCTTTCAAGTGCCTTTGAGGCATCAACAAAACATATTTGAGCAGGTGTTCTTATTCTACTAAAGAAATCAATTCTTTTATTGATTTCTGTAATGGAAAAAAGCACACCTGTTTAAATATATTTTCTAGCTGCCTCCGAGGCATTTAGATCTCTCCCTCTCTCTTTCTTCTCTCTCTCCTCTCTTTCCCTCAACCTCTCTCCTCTTGTTTTTTCTCCCCCGCTTTCCATTGTTTATTTTTTATTTTATTTTATTTTATTTTATTTTGTCAGATTTTTATTTGTTTTTATTTGTTTATTTTAGAAACCCACAAAAACCATTACAGTGTAGCACTTCGCAAAAGAACATGTTTATTATCTACTCAAAGTGCCAAGCTGCAAATGAGTAACGTAGGATGCTCAAGAAGTAATACTTTTTAGGGGCGCCCTATACGAATGTGGATTGAGAAAAAAGGAGGAGTAAAATAGTAAAAAATGTTGAAAAAGTAGAAAGAAGGATGTGAAGTAACCGTATAAAGTGATATAATCTATAAAAATTGACACTTTCTTTCTCTCTCTCTCTTTCTCTCTCTCTCTCTCTCTCGTCCTCCTTTTCTTTTTCACTCTCTCTTTCTTTCTCTGTCTTTCTTTTTCTCTCTCACTCTCTCCCTTTCTGTCTCTCTTTGTCTCTCTCTCCCTCTCTCTCTCTCCCTCTCTCTCTCTCTCTCTCTCGCTCTCTCTCTCTCTCTCTCGTCCTCCTTTTCTTTTTACACTCTCTCTTTCTTTCTCTGTCTTTCTTTTTCTCTCTCTTTCTCTTTCTCTCTCTATTTCTTTCTTTCTCACTCTCTCTCTGTCTCTCTCTCTCTCTCTCTCTCTCTCTCTCGTCCTCCTTTTCTTTCTCTCTCTCTCTCTCTTTCTCTGTCTGTCTTTCTCTTTCTCACTCTCTCTCTTTCTTTCACTCTCTCCCTTTCTGTCTCTCTCTCTCTTTCTCTCTGTCTGTCTGTCTGTCTGTCTGTCTGTCTGTCTCTGTCTCTTTCTGTCTCTCTCTCTCTGTCTTTCTCTCTCTCTCTCTGTCTGTCTGTCTGTCTGTCTGTCTGTCTGTCTGTCTGTCTGTCTGTCTGTCTCTGTCTCTGTCTCTGTCTCTGTCTCTTTCTGTCTCTCTCTCTCTGTCTTTCTCTCTCTTTCTCTCTGTTTGTCTCTGTCTCTCCCTTTCTCTCTCTCTTTCTCTCTCTCTCCCTCTCTCGCTTTTCCCTCTCTCTCTCTCTCGCTCTCAGTTTGCACTTCTTGGAAATCGCCCAAAGTAGAACAACTTAGAAAAAAATTAAGGGCAGTTTTCTTCTGTCCCCCTTCCTCCTATGAAACTTCCTCCCGTACGCCTATGGAACCAAATTACCTCAAATCTAATTCTTATATTATATTCTTGTCGCACGATTGTCTAGTAGTAGGCCTCTGTCAATTATATTTTGCAAAGACAAGTTTCAGTGTTTTTATATTTTGTTATACGTAGGCCTATTATTTTGTATAATTTATGCAAAATAACAATTATGCACTTCCTTTGAGACTTTATCTTCCTCGTGTTTTGATTTTAACGACAAAATAGAAATGTATAACAAATGTGTTAAAAATAGTTTGGCATATCTCACGGTGTCTTTTTATGTGGTTGCTCCCCCTAAATTTAGAACCTGGCTACGCCCCTGTCACAGTGTCTTTTTATGTGCTTCCTCCCCGTAACTTTAGAACTTGGCTACGCCCCTGTCACGGTGTTTTTTTATGTGCTTGCTCCCCCTAACTTTAGAACCTGGCTACGCCCCTGTCACGGTGTTTTTTTATGTGCTTGCTCCCACTAACTTCAGAACCTAGCTACGCCCCTGTCAGGGTGTCTTTTGCTACGCCCCTACTGTTCAATCTATTCATCTTGTACGTTGATGTATATAGCTGTCGCTGGAGTGAAATCAATTGATTTATTGATTGATTTCATTTATTGATTAATCGATTGATTAATTGATTGAATTATAAAATAATGTAAATGTGCATTGTTAATTAAACACCAGAAAGACGTATAATGGTTGCATGACAAGCCATTAGTGAACAGTTTGCATTTCACTGAACATTTATATCAATATTGATGGTGTCACACAAATGAATGTGCAGCTGTGAGAAGCTTGAAAAAATACTCCGCAATCAGTGATGATGTATTCCATTACATGTTTAACACTGTGTGTTGTAGCTTTGACTAATGGATTAACAGTATTACGAGAAAGTAAGTTGTGTTCTAATATAATAGATATAGTAAGTAGATAATAATAGAATAGAAAGTAATAATAGTTTATAATAGAAAGTAAGTAGCTATAAGCAGGTATAATTATAGTTGTATTCTTGTGGTTAATGGTGGGATGTCACACTGCCTGGTTGTAGCTTTGATTAATGGATTATGTTCTATGTCCTATAATTAACAGCATTACAAGAAAGTAAGTTATTGTATAGTAATTATAAATGTAGTAATTCTAGCCTCTCTGTGGAAACGACTTGTAGAAAATTGCTGAAACCTACCAGGAAGTTGCCTGATGGATACGAGGCGGAGGGGGAAAACGTTTGTAAGAGATGACCTTCTCTGCTTGTGAGAGACCACTACTTCATGATGCCCAAAGTGAAAAAATTCATGTTTGAGTAGCTTTATTACGTTTTATCTGTAAAAAAAATCATAACAAAATATGACAAACTAATTTGAGCCAAAAAAGAAACAAAGAAATTAATGATAAAGTGAGACTGAATAAACTTACATCATGGCTCTACTACTCTTGACAAGTAAATGGTTCAACTGAGACAAAACACAACAACAACAACAACAACAACAACAACAACAACAACAACAACAACAACAACAACAACAACAACAACAACACCACCAACAACAACAACAACAACCTTATTAATCAAGAACAGA
The DNA here is from genome assembly GCA_030141605.1 of Tubiluchus corallicola. Lineage (NCBI taxonomy): Eukaryota > Metazoa > Priapulida > Priapulimorpha > Priapulimorphida > Tubiluchidae > Tubiluchus > Tubiluchus corallicola. Next base: position 44,913 of record JAQGDQ010000791.1, read on the forward strand.
CTGCCAACAGACCAGGTAAACCATCTCTGTCAGTAGAGCATGACAAAAAGAAGCCAAGTCAAGACATACATACATGAATGCAGCTAAAAAGGGCAGTAAAGGTAGTTTACAGAATGAGAGAACACTGAAGTAATAAAATAACCTAAATTCCTTCACATTGCTCATTCATTTTAGGAAACAATGTAGTTGCTAAAACGATGGGAAAACGATTATCAGTTCTTGGAGAATGCCTTAAGATATTAAAATGGCAGTCTGTTGGAATTATTGTGCTGAATCACACAGGTAACATATTGTTGATTCCTATCTACCATTCTAGTTCATGACCACTCAAAGGACGGGGCTTCAGCAAAAGACACAGACAACGACGGCGATGATGATAGATGTTGATGACGATGATGATGAAAATGATGATGACGATGACGACGACGATGATGATGATAATGATGATGAAAATGATGATGATGACGACGACGACGACGATGATGATGATGATGATGATTGTTATTCTGTGCATTTAAGCACTGCAAGGTTCTACTAGCATTGGAGGGAAGCATCATTACCAAAGAAGATAAAGATATATACCTTGTTACCTTTTTGTTATATCTATAATTTTTAAAAAATGGTCTATAAATACAGTATTATTTACTTTTTCTTGCTTATATGCTTACTTACCTACTTGCTTACTTGCTTATTTACAACAATGTATGCAGATAAACTTCATAACAGCATAACACACTTCAGAGAGTTCAGTGCAGAGTGAACGAGCCAAGGAGAAATTGACAAGCTGTGGATTATGTCAGTTACTGAAAAAACATGCCTTAATAAATATTACTCAGTAAGCCTTTCCATAGATGTAACGATTGATGATGATCGTGAGGAAGCCGAAAGTTAGGTGTACCAGACAATGATTCTGACAACTCCTCGCAGCCCATGCTATTGTAATAGTAACAGTTTTAACAGGTAGCTAGAACTTTACCTAGTTCATTTTTCTTGTTCCCAAACAAGATCCTGCTACTAAATCACTCTACGCACAGGCTAATGCATAATTAAGTAAAATCCACGTAAAACAACTAAAGTTACTGAACTGATGCTGCAGACGGCTGTGCTTTACTCACATGTCACGCTTGTCGTTAAGATGCATTAATGTGGCACACTTAAACTTTGAGTGTTCTCGCGAAACAATTAAAATTATTGAACTGATGCAGGATATGGCTTTGCTTTACGTGACGACTCTAGTTCAAACGCGTTGCTGTGGCACACTTAACCTTTCACCTACGGCAAGTGCACGTTCACACAACGAAACTGCGAAAGGACTTATAGGTAGAATATTAAAAGTGTAATCAATAATCATTAATCAGTAATCTTTAATATAATCAATAAATAGCAAGAAACAAAAACTAAAACAAAAGCTATCGATTAACACAAATGAAATATACATACATATCATTAATTAATATCATAGCTAGCTATAGTTAGTCGCCAATGTACTAAAATTTTTCATTAATGATAGTAAAAGATATCTGCAGGCTCATGAATAGTAAAAAAAATCCATTTATTCCACACAATTACAATGCATAATTTTCCTTTTGTTGTAGGTAAAGCTAATTATCTGGAGGATTTCACATATTATATTTTCCAACATCTCAACATCATGGCTATAACATTGATAAACGATAACCATGAGGCAACATGGGAACTCTTCATTTCTAAAAAGCAAAAAATTAACAACTTTGTGGTCTTTGGAGACTCACTGAAGTCCTCCAGTCTTGTGGAATTGGTAAGTTTTTCTTTTCAACGTGTTTAAAGATTTTGTAAATTGTTTCTACATGGAGTGTTAAAATGGTGCACAGCTAGAGCATCTCATAAATTTGAACTCCAGTTAGCTCCAGTTTAGGTCCAGTAAAGTATTAGACATCTTAACCTAGTCACTGGGGGGGGGGGAGCCATCCCAAATCAGTGCCGGTCCCAAGCCCAGATAAACAGGGAGGGTTAGGGTCAGGAAGGGCATCCGCCTGTAGAGGGCTGTAAGCAGCTTCTCAAAAGAAGACCGAAGAGAAGAAAATGGGTGTGGTGGAGATGAGGATGTTGAGATGGATGGTGGAAATAACAGGAAGAGATAAAATTAGAAATAATAATATCAGAGGAACAGTAAAAGTAGTGGAAGCCTCGCAAGATTGCGATGGTATGGACACCTGAAAAGAAGAGTCGGTGAAGATCATGTGGGAAGGGAAGTCATAAATGAAGAGATGGTCAACAACAGGAATGCGTGGAGAAGACTCATTCACAACGGCGACCCCGCATAGGGAAAAGCTGGGAAGAAGAAGAAGAAGAAGAAGAAGAAAGTATTAGACATCTTAAGACGTTATAATCTTAAGATCTGCACCTTTTCATAATTATTAAATAAATAATGAAGTAATAAGAAACAATGATGGCAGAATATATTGGCTCATTCGTTCACAAGTAGCAAGAGTTACATAATGGTTTTGATGTGTTGTATTTGTACATTTTTTGCAGGCAATGTCTTCCAGTCGATTTGATTTCGTCAATCGATGGATATTTGTTTTAGAAGATAAACCTCAAGCATTTGTCTACGTCATTCCAGCATTTGCGCATGCGCTCATTATTAGTCCACCACATTCTTCAGTTAATAAGGTTGGTACATATTAAGGCGTGTTCAGACTAGAGAGCTTTTAGCTAGAGTCCTGTGTTGAAAAGGAAATCTTGTGCATTACATGGCTCTTAGTATACATATAATATTATATATACATATTATATTTATCAGAGACAATTGGATTCAATGTCTTATTCAGCTTTAACTTCATATTGCGATACATAAATATTGTTTCTGACTTTTTAGAGTAAAGATGTTAACCTTTACACCATAAAGACGGTGTCAGCATCTGGGACCCCACCTGGAATCAGAAATACTCTTCAGAAATTGATGAAACCCATTAAGGTGTGAGCGAGTTAACTTTACTGAGACGAGCTTAGATTTTGTCATTTTTTCAGACTTCACATTTTAATTTTTGGTATCACAGTAAAATCTCGTGTAATTTACTCAAACTAGCCTAGCAACAGCGCTGCAAAGGACCGATTAGCTTTGCAAGATCTCCAGATGCTTTATCAATTTCTATCTCTTTTCTAGGAAAAACGTCTCTTGAAGGAAGAATATTTTTTCCCAATGACAAAATACAAATTAAATGGAAGAAAACTTAAAATTGGAGCAATGATCAATTACGTATGTTAAACCGTTTTAAAAACGTAATTTTTTTGGTAATTGAATTGGTGCAACAAATTTCCAACTGTTAGCAGATGATTATTGCAAGAAACAATTCATATGTCGTGAGTGCTTACTTCTCTCGTCATTGTCATCATCATTGCCATCTTCTTCATGCTCCTTACTATCACCATCGTTGTCGTAACCATCATCATCAATCTCTGCAACGTCATCATTATCACATCACAAACGAATCAACCATGGACTGGCGTGTATCTGAACTGCTTGGCTTCTCTGAAGGAGTTAAAATGTTGCTATTGTTACTGCAACTGAATATCCATCTAATCATATCCATCTGTAACTCCACCAATTGTATTGTTTTTGTTACACACTTACTTGGAAAATTCCCAGAAGTTTTCTGGTTAGAGGGAATTTTCAATGGTAGAGAGTTTGTGTTTAACGTTTTTTACTTTGTAATTATGGACTAAATAACTTAGTAGAATTTTTGTTTTTCTGCAGTGGAGTTGGAAGCTTTAGCCTGCCTTAGAATTTATTTTCTCAATAAGTTCTTTGTTGATTTTGCCTTTTCTTGTTGTTATAGATATCCCGTTCAGCGGTGGGTGTAGTAGGCATATTTAGAATTTGCGAGAGGGCCACGGCGTCCCGCAACGGACGTTTTCCCGGACTCAACTCGCGATTTTTTCGAAATTTTGATCAAACAGCATGCGGCAAAAACGTTCTAGCGGCGCCTGGTGGGACTCTCAAAAGGAGATAAACTTTAGAAGGAGCAAGAACAGGGCTACACGATGATGTGGGCTATATTTTGGGACACGTCCACTGAGAGGGGTCGCGAGGAGTTAATTAGATGTTCTATTTTTGGCAATTTTCGCTTAGAAAACTGCTGATGCAAAGCCATTGTTGTGACGTCATCCATTAGACTCTGTCTATAACCTTATAGCTTTAGTTCAGTAAAAGCTGCTACTGGCTTTGCATTATAAATGAGGACTAGGTAGGATGTTTGTGTATTTTTGATTATACGTGTATTTATATGCAAAATTTTTTGCGGGGCCTTTGCTAGTCTATATTATTACAGCAGCTGATCATACTAAGAATCGCTATTAAGCTTTAAGACTTGATACATACTTCACATAAAAGAGTGCATTCATAAATAAGAGCACTTGGCATATTTACGCAATACCATAATTATAATGACCATGTTCATAACTTTATATGCTGTTTCAAAATGACTATAATTCCATAAAATGTTATTAATTCATTACTAAACATATATCATATTATTGTATCCATGTTCCCATCTTTTTCATCTTTGTCACTATTATCGTCATTCAATCTCTCTGACGTCATCATCAACTCGTCATAAATGAATCAAGCATGAACTGACGTAATTAGACCCTTTCCTGTGACAGGAGAGTTTTCAACTCTTTGCAATGTATAGGCTAATACTTGTAAATTAAATACATTGTATATATTTAATTAAATTAAATGTACATAAATTCGTTACACTTTAGTCTATATTTTTAGTCTGCACCATATCTTGTTCCTGGAAATTCGGAAGCTGGCATGAATCATTCTGGATTGATCATCAATATTCTCAACAGTTTGGCAGACATGTTTAATTTCACGTATGTATATTTTCTCTCTTCCTCTCTCTCTCTCTCTCTCTGTCTCTCTCTCTCTCTCTGTCTCTCTCTCTCTCTCTCTCTCTCTCTCTCTCCCTTCCTCTCTCTCGCTCTCTAATTATTTGATTATTAAGGCCTCCGTTCTTGTACGACACGTGATATTAGTGCTCCAAATTTTCATCGTTTTCAGCTAGTCGAAACGTTTGGCGGGATTTTAACTTTTTAATGTAAAAGTTTTTATAAAGTTGCGTTATTTTTAATTATTCATACTTATCTTGTTTCAATAAGCTTGTGATTCTTGGTACTGTACGTGCCTTGAAATTGAACATTGACAGTATACATATTCGAAATGATTGTTAGTAAGACGATGTATGCCTACTCAGGGGCGTGGCAACACTTAACGACCCCCTGGGCTGACAGTTCCGCCCCGCATAGCTCTATTATGAATTCATGGTTGCTAACGTAATTGAGCGGATTAAACAATTACTTGTGGTGTAGTAGAAACACTACGTAGTTTCCATGTGGTCCTTTTTAATTACATGTATTTGCATAGCACTTATATTCCAGCAGGCTGCACAACTGCTTGTTGCGTGATACCTTGCACCTGTTCATTATGTTGCACTTATATAAAAGCTACTTTCACTAACTGCCTGTGGTGTGTTATAGAATGCGCCCTTTACATGAATATGAACGTATACACAAATTCTGAGGAGAATAAGAATTTTTTCTAAAATGTGACACCCCTCAAACTATAGCTTAGTTAGCATATTAGTTAATGCTCCACTGGGCCTACTTGCATAGAAATTTATTTTTTGCTTCGAGAACTCTTTTCAGGTTCTATAGATGTGTATTTCTGGAATGATTAGACTGAGACTTGTTCAGTAATTTTTATCTAATCGCAGAACCTCAAAATTCGGTTAGTGTAGCTAGAAAGAAATTGTGAATTAAATTTAATTAAAGTGAATTGAATTGAATTTAGTTTTACTTGCAAGATGTACATTTCATTACTAGCTGGAAAAAACCACAAACGCAAAAACATTTTGACAAAATTTAAGGATGATTATTGCACTGGAACATGTGTTAAAGGTTAAACAATGATATAAGTCACTTTAACTTCACATTTAGGATACAACGTAAATATGTACAGTCAACCTCGGGTATAAGGTACTCGCTTATAAGGTACTCGATATATAAGGTACTCGCTTATAAGATACTCGCTTATAAGGTACTTGCTTATAAGATGCTTGCTTATAAGGAGCACTCGCTTATAAGATACTCGCTTATAAGATACTCGCTTATAAGGTACTTGCTTATAAGGTACTTGCTTATAAGATACTCGCTTATAAGGTACTTGCTTATAAGATACTCGCTTATAAGATACTCGCTTATAAGATACTCGCTTATAAGATACTCGCTTATAAGGTACTTGCTTATAAGATACTCGCTTATAAGGGACCACCAACACTGGTCCCGATTTTCATAACGTTTTTCCTCTGTAAAAATTTCCGAATATAAGGTACTCGGATATAAGGGACTTTTGGTTATAAGGGACGATATCTTCAAGTCCCGCGTAACAGAAACCCAGGTAAATTACCTCGCATATAAGGACCCTAAGATCAAAGCGAAATTGATCGATTTTTAATCTCAATTTTTCACGAACTCGGACTTCGAACAGCTCGGTTTCCGGATTCACATAATCTCACATCACTGAAGGAGCTTCCTACATACCGTTTGCACTGAATGTGTAGCAATAATCCATAAAAATATGGGTAAAAGTACACCCTCGGTCTGACTCAACGGCTATAAGCGACATCGGATATAAGGGACCAATTTTTTCCGGTCCGGAGGCGTCCCAGGTGTATTTTAACTGTAAACAAATCACATTTTACCAAATATTAAACTTCTAATCAAGGTATGAGAACCATTTCCGACACTTGTAAACCAAGTACGGATAATTCTAGAGAAAAACAAGTTGATTTTTTGTGCATCTGTGCAGAATCTGTCACATTCTCATTCATGCATGTTCATCCTTAGTGGCGGCTGGTTATTAAAATGGGGGGGGGGGTGCTATTTCAGAAAAATTTTAGCCATTGTTTCAATTCTGCGTAAAACGACGCAAACGTAATAATTATCATGTAATTTTAAACAAATAAACGCACGAAATTTTATACATAAATTTGATAAAACATAAACAAAAAAGTATGTTTGCCTTTACTTATGCCTAACTTGTCGCAGTTCAAGCTTGATCCATACATGGTAAACACGTGACAACTGGCAACAAACTGTGTGAGCGACAGAACTTTCTCTACCTGGGCTCAGACATGTGCACATGGCCGCATGCGCACGAACAGCCAAACGCACCACTGTGTTGGGCTGTGAAGCAAACAGTACGACCCTTACGTACTCTGGTTCCGCACAAGTATAAGGAAAGATCTAAAGAAAAAATCTTATTATATTGAATATTATCGATAATATTGCGTGAAAATAGGGGGTGTTGCAGTTCCATAGTACTTACACACGAGCTGCCGCTGTCAAAATTTAAAAACAATTTGTTTGCAGCCAGTGAAAAGAGGTTCGTCTAAATGTAGTACGTAAGCAATTTTTGACTATTGAAATCTTGAATTTTGAAATTTTATAACAGAATTATTTGCTATGATAACAATCAGGTTTTGCCTTGAAAATGTACAATTCATTTGCCCCGCGAAGGCAATAGCCCTCCCTCCTCCCCACCCAGCGCCTCTTACGCCTCCGTTCATCCTTGTCTACGACAGATAAGGGCTTTCATTGCACGCCGAAACGTTCCTAATTTTCCGGAGTACACGAACACATTTACGAACGAGTTGCACATGCCTAGTAGCAAAGTAAAATTTAACAGTAGAGGTTTTACTGTAATGAAACACAACTTGTAATACATGCAGAGATAATGGAGCGGAAAGAGTACTAAAAAAGGGCACCAGAACGCTAGGTAAAGGATAACTGTCATGCCTAGCGCTTTTGCTATCTTCAACTTTTGTTTCAATTCGTCGCCACGTGGAGCTCTTTCGTTTACGCTTTTCAAAGCAGAAATTGATTTTTGCTATCTCACTGCGACAAGTCCTATTCGAGAGTAACAAAATACCAGCAAAGCAATAAAAATTGTCCCCCATCCCACGTTTGAAACAAAAATACACGTGCCGTAATAGCTAGAAAAATGTACGCAAGATAATCCCGTGTAATCGCTTATATAATACGTAATTGCACCTATTACTGTGAAGAGAATTGTAAGGGCCCATGCTAAAGCAATAGCAACTTTGCCAGTTTTTGGTGTCACCCATCTAGGATAGTCCAGCGGGTAAACAATGGCAATATACCTTTCAACCGTTAATGCCATGTACATTATTTCGGAGCCATAAATGTTAAACATCATTAGGCTAACGACGCATGTGCAGAAACCAATCTTGCATCGAAGACCAGCCAGAAGTCCCACGAAGAGAACGACCAATCCAATGCCCGTTGATGAGTCTGCGACACCCAGATTTGCAATGAAATAGAAAGGCAGTTCGTGGAGTGCAGGTGTATAGATGATTGTTATAAGTATCAAAAAGTTACCAGTTATAATACCGGTACCGACCAATAGATTGCCAAAGTTGGTTAACAAATGTGCTAGATGGTGATCTAAAACACTTTTGCAGCCCGTGTGGATCCCATTGTCATCAAGAGAATATGAAATGTCCGATTTATTGTGCAGCTCTGGGTTTATTGAGGAGTTGTCCCATTCTGTAACTTCCAATATGTTATCCAGCTGATCCATTTTACGCGATGTCCTGTCAGTGCTTGTTTATTTTTATTTTAATCTGAAAATAATTTATTTCGTAACTTCAGTAATAATATAGTTGCTTGAGAGGAAGAGAGGGCAGAGAGAGAAAAAGAGAGAGAGAAAGAGAGATGGAAAGAGAGAGACAGAAAAAGAGAGAAAGCGAGAGGGAGAAAGAGAGAAAGGAGAGTGAGAGTGAGAGAGAAAGAGAGAGAGAGAGAGAGAGAGAGAGAGAGAGAGAGAGAGAGAAGGGAGAGAGAGAGAGAGAAACAGAACGAGATTTGATTTGATTTAACGCTTTATTTCGAATCAAAATTCATATTTACACGCACAAAATAAAAATCAAACATAAAAAATACATGCACCACAATTACACGATATCTACAATGCTACATACTACATACACAAAAGATAAAGATAAATTATCCAGTGATGCTTAGCACCAAAAAGTGCCTAACTATAATTACAAAATAACAAGATCCTCCACTGTCTTCTAATGTCAGAAGTGTATGCCACTTTCAGTTAAAGCTTTAATTAATGAATTTGTACTACACATTACTCTCGTGTACAAATTGTAAGCCATTTTCTTATGTATAACATCAAAGTATGTAACATTATGATTTACTGAAATTATTCTAGCACTGTCATCGTATGAATAAGTGAAAAGTTTCCGTTTAGAGATGTTATGAGCTACTTTAAGTTTAGTTAAACTATAGTTATAAAAATGCCGCCACATTGCCATACCATAGAATGAATTACGAATTGAACAAACAAGTTTTAACGCTATTTGTACAATGATAAAATTTTCTCAAGATACTGTTTGCTCTAACATAGTAGATATTTCTTTGCCTAATAATATCGATGTCATCTCTATTATCTCTAGAAATTATGTGGCCAAGATACTTCTCCGTTTCGCACAGACGAATTACGCTACCAACTACAGTAATAGATCCAAAAATGAACTGACGCATACTGGGGGGAGGGGGGGGAGCAATGCTTAGAAGTTTCGTTTTTTCAACTTTTAACATCATGTCATGTTTGTCAGCGTAGCGAACATATGTATTCGCTAGAGTTTGTTAAGCTGATGTAGTTGAAGCTAACAAACATCCATCGTCTGCAAACATCAAGTGATTGATGTACGTTTTTCCAATTTGGCAGCCAAGACTGCTTGATGTAAGAGCAATGCTTAAGTCCCGTAAGTATTGGTTAAATAAAATAGGCGACATTTTAGCGCCTTGACGAACCCCATTTCGACCCTAAACGTTACAGAATAAAAATTACCACATCTTACTAACATGCTTTGTTGTGAATAATAAAACGTTAGTAAACGAATAACAATATTAGTAAAATCAGTGTTTGTTGGCTTTAAAAACAGTTTATAGTAATTCACTCTATCAAAAGCTTTTGACGCATCGAAAAATAAAATGTGAACTGGACTCTCCCGTTGAACATAATAATCAATTACCTCCTTCATGGTGTATAAACACATTTCTGTACCTAATTTATCAACGTAATCGAAAGTAAATAGCCGTACCTGTTTAACAGTAAAATTTCAAGAGGTTTGCTAGATACTGGGGAGAGTGCTATCGGCCTGTAATTACTTGTGACTGTGACGAGAGAAAGAGAGAGAGAGACAGAGAGACGGGGGGGAAGAAAGAGAAACTGAAAGAGAGAGACAGAGAGACGGGGGGAGGAAGAAAGAGAAACTGAAAGAGAGAAAGGGAGAGAGAGACAGAGAGACGGGGGGAGGAAGAAAGAGAAACTGAAAGAGAGAAAGAGAGAGAGAGACAGAGAGACGGGGGGAAGAAAGAGAAACTGAAAGAGAGAGACAGAGAGACGGGGGGAGGAAGAAAGAGAAACTGAAAGAGAGAAAGGGAGAGAGAGACAGAGAGACGGGGGGAGGAAGAAAGAGAAACTGAAAGAGAGAAAGAGAGAGAGAGACAGAGAGACGGGGGGAGGAAGAAAGAGAAACTGAAAGAGAGAGACAGAGAGACGGGGGGAGGAAGAAAGAGAAACTGAAAGAGAGAGACAGAGAGACGGGGGAGGAAGAAAGAGAAACTAAAAGAGAGAAAGGGAGAGAGAGACAGAGAGACGGGGGGAAGAAAGAGAAACTGAAAGAGAGAGACAGAGAGACGGGGGGAGGAAGAAAGAGAAACTGAAAGAGAGAAAGGGAGAGAGACAGAGACACGGGGAGAGGAAGAAAAAGAAACTGAAAGAGAGAAAGGGAGAGAGACAGAGACACGGAGGAGAGGAAGAAAAAGAAACTGAAAGAGAGAAAGGGAGAGAGACAGAGACACGGAGGAGAGGAAGAAAAAGAAACTGAAAGAGAGAGTGAGTGAGCAGAGAATCAGAGAGAGTGAGAAACAAAGATTGAATGGGATGGTGATTTTTTCTCGAATGATTGTACCCAAGCACCTAATACACAAGAAAGAGTTTCAGGTATCTTTATCAGAGAACAGGAGTTAAGGTAAACTATAAAGGCTAAATAAGAAATATAATTATTTAATTCATTAAAATAGTTTAAAATATATAAAATATGTAATACACAAAAGATTTAAAAATTTATTTAAAAACTCAAAGGGTAAAGTTAAGTAACATAATTAAGAAATACAATTATTTTGATATAATATTATAACTTACATTTGTGTTGCCCAACAAAATTTGCTCTACCTTAATTAACATAAAATTAAACATAAATCTTAATTAACGGAAAATTAATTATAATAATTAAGAAATATAATTATTTTGATATAATATGTATTGTCATAACTTACATTTGTGTCTCCCAGCAAAAGTTGTTCGCTCTTTCTTTTACAAAAAATTTTGCTAGAACATTTTTTGAAGTTCAGGAAATGTGATTATAACAAAATGAGTTGTTTTGATTGACAATGATGTCTCAACAAATGGATTGATACAAATCGCGAGCAATGTGTGTATATAAACTTCTGTCTGTTTTTGCGTGCGCAGCAACATGGGAGCTAAAATGTTTCTTTTCAGGCGTTAAGTTTTCTTATTCCCTTTTATGCGTGTGACTGATTGTCAGTGGCGGATCTTAGCTGAAATTACAGGGGGTACTGCTTCAGAAATTTTTTTAGCCATTGTTTTATTACTGTGTAAAACGAAACAAACATATGTAATTTTAATAATGTAATTTGTAATTATAATTTAAGCAGATTGACATACGAAAGTTTATACATAAACTTCATAAAATCCTAAACAAAAGATATTTTTGCTTACTAATAGCCTAAATTGTCGCAGTTCAAGCTTTATCCATTCACAGTAAGCACATGACAACAAACTGTGTGAGTGACAGTACTTTCTCTACCTGGGCTCACGCATGTGCGCATGCGCACAACAACCAAACACCACGTTGGTGGAGCGCACTGTGCTGGGCTGTGAAGCAAACAGTACTACCCTCACGTGCTCTGGTTCCATACAAGTATAACGAAAGAACTAAAGAAAAAAGACTTATTATATTGAATGTTATCGATAATATCGAGTGAAAATCCGGGGTGCTGCAGTTCCACAGTACCTATACACGAGCCGCCACTACTGATTGTTAAAGAAATGTAATTTTGGGGATGAATAGATCGTTAGTTTGATGCAGGTAACTGGAAACTAAACCTTGTTAAACATTTTCATTGACTGTGTGTTTCAATGAAGGGCGAATGAATACAATGGCGCCGTTCAACAATGCACAAAGGGGCAATGTTCATCTGTTTTTACGAATTTTGAAACGGATATTACAAAGCTTGACTAATAACAAAAGAGCATGTAATTTAACTCTGACAGTTTTGCAGTAGGTAATGGAATTCGTCAAGGTGGAAAAATGTCTCCACTGTTATTCAACTTCTATTTTAAAAATCTTAGTGCTGCACTTACTAACTCTGGTGTGGGTGTCATATTGCTGAAGCCTGTATTAATCACTTGATGTACGCTGATGACGTATGTCTTTTAGCAACAATCTCGACAGCTTTGCAGAGACTACTAGATATTTTTAATAAATTTGCTAAAGAATATGATATCCTTGTAAATGTGAATAAGACTAAACTTGTCACGTTTCGCTCCGCCCACATGCAGCAGTTTACTTTTGGGTCTGTTATTTTGTAGTGTAAAAGTTTTGTACCTAGTAAAAAGGAAAAATACCTGGGTCATATTTTATCAGATGACAATAGAGATGATTTAGATATATTACGACAAAGTTCAATTTACTATGGTAGAGCAAATAAATTACTCATGAAATTTACTCACTGCTCAATTAACGTGAAGAGACAATTGTTTAATGCTTACTGCACTACTTTTTATTGTATGTCCACTTGGAGACATTTTTATTCTTACAATCTTAGCAAACTCAAGGTTGCATAGAATGTATCAACACGGAAGCTGTTTAACTTTTCATATGATACGAGCGCAAGGTATATTTCTACTAGACTTAATATTATTTATTTTGATGTGATTCACAGAAAATGTGCATACAGTTTATACGTCAGGCTGAGTAACAGTGAAAATTTTATATGCAAGAACATTTTAAACAGTGATGTAAACTTTTCTTCTGTAATTAGACGTTATTGGCGTAGCTTGTTATATCGTTAATTGTTATTTGTGTTATTGTTGTGTGTAATGATTTATTGTATTATTTGTATTAATTTGTGATGTGTATATGAATTTTGTAAAGTTTGGAAAAAAATATTAAATCTAAAAATTCTTCTCTCGTACCCAGTAATAAATAACTATTCTTACAGCAGTGGAAAACCACCTGGTACTAGATATAATAAATCCAGTTTAACTATAAAAATTAAATGATGATTTGGAAAACAAAATTAATAGTTAAAACAAATTGTAAAATGTTACTTTAATACATCATTGGTGAATTCGGACACGGTCCATATCAAGTCTGTAGTGAGCTCAATTCCGAAATAAATAGTAGATTTGGTGGGGGGGGGGGATGGGGCATCTCTGATGTGAGTAAACGTGGATGGTTTAATCATAACTTGTCTGTTTCATGAACAACAGCGAATCGTCTTAATCCAAACATCAAATAACCTCAACGTATTACTACTTGTATCAACATCATCATTGACAATAGACATCACTGTTTCACTGTTTGATGTATGCTCGTTGTCTTGTTTTTTCAAAGTCACGTTTCTTTCTTACTTTTTAATATTTTTAAGGTATGATTTGATACCCAGTGTGGATGGCAAGTACGGTTCTAAACAAGCAAACGGTTCTTGGAGTGGGATGATGGGGATGATTTCTAGAAAGGTATTTTAATGTCTAATGTCTAATGTAATCTTGTAGTAAAACTTGTCAGCTTGTGTAGTTATAGTCTATTCTTACTGCAAATGTTCTTGTAAATAGTGTGTATGTAGACTGTTGTGGTGAGGATCCTAAATCATGTTGTTCAAACTGTCTGGTCCAATCCTAAATAAATTATGTTTAAACTAAAGGTACATTTAAAAGTCATAAGTCATTTATTTCACATTACACATTTACAATAGTTTCATGTACAATATATAGTGAAAGGCCCTACAAATAAGTTTTTATTGTTTCTGCACAAGAAAAGCCTCATACACTGTTCACCTGTATACAAATGTAAATGTGTTGCGGGCAATCAAAAAGCAGGACTTGTCCCACACTGTGAAAGAAAAAAAGTAATGAAAATAATCTGCAAATTTGAAGCGAATCTGTTGTGTTTTGTTTCTCTCGGAGGGTTCGTACAGAAAACCAGAAAACACTTCATCAAATTAAACTAGTTTATTAAGCAAGAATTCTACAACACAAAAGTATGAAGGAACACGAAATGATTACAGTAAACGTGAAAATCTGGAAAACGTTTAAGTGAATCTGAAAATACAAGTATACAAGAGAATGTGTAAGTGGCGTCCGTGTGAATCTGTGTGTCTGTCAGCGGCCTGCTTCACCTTATATAGGGTGCCAGGGAACATTCTAGACGTTTCTCTCTAGAACATTCTACAAGGTAAGACGATTATTCTAATGGAACATTCTACAATGTTCTTTTTAATTCTAACAGATGCCAGCGATCTCCACAACAGACTCGTATGATAAGGAAAACATTAAGTGCTTCAGAATGGAATGATGTAATGAATGAAGCTCATATATGAGATTGACCTACAATGCAATTAGAATGAAATGTATGAAAGCACAAAGCACCGTCACAGGAGTTCAAATCATTTTTGAATCAGTTTTTGTTAATCACAACAATAAGACGTTAGCATGCTTATCAGCCAAGATGTTATTCTTTACTGAACTTTAAGACGTTGATGTCTGAGTCTGAGTGAGATCGGTGCACATTTATAAGAACTAGCTAAAAATAACGAAATTAGAGGGTGCCTAGGAAAGAAGTTTGAAATTTAATATTTTACAAAGCTTTATCACGTGTGGATTCTGAAACGCCTTATCGGCTGTTGTAGCACTGGTGATGAACTTAGGCTTTAGTTCCTCTGTTCTATGGTGTTAAAAATTTGGCTCGTTCTGCAACTATGTGAATTTTGATACTGTATCTGAACAGCGCATGAAGAGCAGGTTGCTGGTCAATGCAGTCATTGCCTTGAAAATAAGATAGTAATAGTGATATTTATGAATATTACATTCCATTTTGTAGGATCAATGTTGCCAGACACTTTCTAAAATTTACTGCTCCAAATCAATGGAATAAAATATCAATTTATGTCACAACATATCGAAAATTATTTGGCTTTAAAAGATATATGAAATCTCTTCTGCTGAAATCTTACTTATAATGCATTTTTAGGTTTTGCCGATAGTCACAGTAAATCTATCCCGCGACTGGTTATTTTGCATTTTACATTTTCATACTTTTGCATCGTGTCTCTGCTGAACTTCTTTCTAATTCATTTCTTTTCTCTTTTTCTCTATCTCTGTCTATTATTTTATCTTAATTACTCCCTGTTTTTCCATAATTCTCTCTCTTGTAAATTAAGTCGTTTTTTTCACTTTTCATGCTGGTCTTACAAGCTTTGCTTCTTGACTACCATGCAGCATCTATTTCTTGTTGACAAACTATTATGTAGTTTATTAACTACGTTGGTACACTTCTGTTAAATTTTTGTAATTATATTTTGAATTTTTTCCCTAACTATATCATCCTATAGTATACTAATGTAGTTCTGTTACAATTATTGTAACTATATTTCATTTTCTAGTTATAGGGCATAATAGTTAAAGATAGTAATGCAAATTCTAATGTAAAAATAAATGCTGAAGTGATAATGAATTACAAATTACAAAATATAGTACACTATGTTCATCTCAAGCTAATCGTGCCCAGAAAACTTTATTTTAGATACAGAAATATTTACTTGAGGTGACAAAAGTCATCTTTGCTCACCCACCCAGTTACTACATAATTATCAAGATGTGACGATGTTTAAGTATTGATACTGCGGTTCTGTGTTAAGCTGTGAGCTGTGGTATTGCAATGCTTCTTAGAGTTCAGTGATTCTCAGCAGTAGGCAACCATTGTTTGCAACCATTATTGAATCTGTTTAAAACCATAGATCTGTTTATTGAATCCGTTTAAAACCATAGATCTGTTTATGCATTTGGTTTGAAACATTTTTCTGCCTGTTGTTATCGCTGATAGTCGAACCTTGGGATGTAGGAATCAATGCAACCGTGTTAACTGTGAATTCAAAATCAAGTTTCTGCAATTTCTTTTTTCAGGAAGTTGAATTTGGTGTTGGTACTTTCACGATGTTACATGAAAGGTTAGAAGTTGTAGATTTCACAGTTCCATACAGCGATTCACGTGGTACATTTATGATAAAGCGACCAGTACAAACGTTAAATCTTCGTGCTTTTATTGCTCCGTTCTCGTCACAGGTAACTTTTTACAAACTTGTTAAGTTCATTTTTTGTATGACTGAAAGGCTACTTTAGATATTTCAGGCAATGCAGGCATGTAGTTTGTTGCAAATTGTACTAGATTTCTTAAAAAAATGTCTTGATTATATAATGTCTAGCCCCGTGTGTGTGTGTGTGTGTGTGTGTGTGTGTGTGTGTGTGTGTGTGTGTATGTGTGTGTATGTGTGTGTTCGTACATGTGTGTGTGTGTTCGTCTGTGCGTGCGTGTGTGTGTGATAGTGTGTATATGTGTGACTGTGTGTGCATGTGTGTGTGCATGCGTGCGCGTGTGTGTGTGACAGAGTGTATGTGTGTGTGTGTGTGTGTGATGGTGTGTATATGTGTGACTGTGTGTGCATGTGTGTGTGTGTGTGCATGTGTGTGTGTATGTGTGTGTGTGTGCATGTGTGCATGTGTGTTGTGTGGGCGAGTGGTTTAGATTTGCGCTACAACCTCGCCTTCTTGAGTTCGAGTCTATTGGCTGCCAATGTCATATACCCTACATGTTGTTCATTATTTGTGTGTTGCATTGTTACCGGGTTGTTGTCGCTAAATAGCCATCAGTACTAATGCTGTCCTTTAAGTGAGCGACGGTAAATGAATCTTGTCTTTTGTCTTTTGCATGTGTTTGTGCGTGTGTTCGCACATGGATGCGTATGTGTGTCTGTCTATGGGTGCATAAATGCGTGCGTATGTATAATCATGCAAAAATATCTCAGTGTAGACTTAGTGAGCATTTGGCGATTTCACGATGATGTTATATTTTTCAGGTGTGGTATTCTTTTTTCGGCAGTTTGCTAATAATGAGCATTGTGGCTCGTAACATAGATGCCAAGAGATGGCGCTTGAAGAAAAGGTCTTCTCCATTGTCGCTTTTACAGTGGCTTGATATGCTGGTACGAGCTGCTTCCATGCAAAGTAAGTATTCTATCACCAGTAAGTTATTGTTTATATAAAATCACTGTATCTTTTGTAACTCATTTGCTCAGTCAGGCCCATGCGTCTGCTTTACCCCAGCTCTTTTTATCACACACTCTCTCTCTTTTTCTCCCTCTATATTTGGCAATGTAGCTGATGATGACAATGATCGTGCAAATGGTCATACTGATGATGACAATGATGATGATTATCTAGGCTAACATAAGATGAGATGAGATGAGATAAGATAACATAAAAAAACAAAAAAATGACATTTAACCAAATTTTTGGTGTGTTTTACTAAACATCCTAACGTGGTTTTAACTATGCCGACTTATGGGCAGTTTTAGTTTGCAAGCACACATATGTATTATGACATACATTTAACTGAACACGAAGCAAGTGGTAGATCCATTAATTCTTTTGCAGTACATGGAACTTTCATTACATTTGCAGGTTTTCCTAAACAGCCAACAAGTGCAACGTGTCGAGTTCTGATTGGTTCTTGGTGGTTGTTCGTAGTTACGTTAGCTGCAGTTTATACAGGAAATCTAGTTGCATTTTTAAGTCTACCAGCTCCTCTGAAACTTCCAGTAAGAACCGTTAAAGAACTGAGTGCACAGAGTATCATCAAGCCTATATTTGGATACAAGTCTAGCTGGGAAACATACTT
Organism: Tubiluchus corallicola; assembly: GCA_030141605.1. Lineage (NCBI taxonomy): Eukaryota > Metazoa > Priapulida > Priapulimorpha > Priapulimorphida > Tubiluchidae > Tubiluchus > Tubiluchus corallicola. Next base: position 63,038 of record JAQGDQ010000791.1, read on the forward strand.
TAAGGTACTTGTATGTTACTCCACTTTTATTATGTATATAGGCTCTTCAGAACAACATTAAAATATTGCAATGTTTTATTTAATGGCCATTTTAGAAACTTTTTACATTTATCATCTGACAATTTCATCTCACAATGTTTAGCTATGCATATCTGATAACCATGATTTGTTTTTTGCTGTTGTTGTATTTTTGTTTTTTGTATTTATGGACGTTTATGTATTTTTTAATAGTTGTGTTCTGCTGTCATTAGCGTCTTTTTGTTTACTGTCTTTCTGAGAAGGGTGGTTGACTCGGTAACCTTTGGTTTTTCGCCACCTTTTCTCCAATGTTTGTTTTTATTTTTGTATATTTTATTTTAAAATTATTGTAAATTTATGGAGAAAAATAAAAAATACTACTAATTACTAATTACTATCAAAATGTGTTACTAAACTGCAAAAGCTAAGAGGCAATGGCAAGATTTTTTACTCATATGCACAGAAGAAATGGAACTGATTTGCTGGGCCAATTAACAAACTGGGTTATCGCTAGCACGCTGCAAATACTTTCAATGCAGTTTATGAAATGTTGCAAGTGTTAGTCAACGCACCACAAGTAGTTGTGACTATAGGGACATAAATGTAGTCAAGTTATTTTTGTCAAAACTTATTATCAGCCAAATATTTATGAAAATACCATTCAGTCATAATAATAAATGGCGCTTTAAATAATACTAAGACCATGATGGTAAAGTTTCAGCATTTATTACACACTGCACAGGTATATTCAGTCATACAGTAACTAAATTGAAAGACACGAGACTTTTCAGCAGAGCTCTCTAGTGTCTACTTCTGCAATTAAATCAAAATAATATTTCATCTACTAACAAACGTTGCTGCTTTCAGCAGCAATTTCAGTTTTGTGCTCTTACCTAAAATTTTGATATAATTGCAGAAATAGACACTGAAGAGCTCTGCTGAAAAGTCTTACGTCTTTCAATTTCGTTACTGTATGACTGCATATTCCTGTGCACTGTGTAATAAATGCTGAAACTTTACCATCGTGATCTTAGTGTTATTTAAAACTCTATTGAAATTCTGTATTACAAGAATCTGTTTATAATAATAAATGTAACAAAATTATAAAAGTACTTAACGAAATTATAACATCCCAAAAATGCAGTGTGAATCGATGTTAAAAATGTCTAGGCATTGTTGATAACGGTACCTTACTAAAATTAACGTAAGTTAGTAAAAGCTAAGGCAGTGTTATTTGGAGGACCTTTCGTGCACCATAACAGTTGCACCGTGCACCATAACAGTTGCACCATGTACCATAACAGTTGCACCTTGCACTGTAACAGTTGCACCGTGCACCATAACAGTTGCACCGTGCACCGTAACAGTTGCCCCGTGCACCGTAACAGTTGCACCGTGCACCATAACAGTTGCACCGTGCACACTTGCATATTTAACAAAAGAGTGAAAATCAAACGTCTTTAATCCAGTCTCATTATGTTCAAACTAAAACTTCAGGAAGGGCAGACTCCCGTTCAAAAGGAAATATGGAGGAAATTTATGAAAAATCCTGACAGACATTATAAGTATGCTTCCGAGGCTTTCCGCAAAGTCACTAACAACAATTTTGCCTGGATATCGGGACATCAGAGTTTGCGAGCGCAGATGGTTCAAGACTTTCACAGAACAGGAAAATGCTCTGTATATATTGCCCAGGATAACTTCTTTGTTCAACAGTTCGCCTTTCCTGTGCGAAAAAATAGCCCGTATTTGGAGCTTTTTAATAACGGGTATGTCGTAATTTAAATAAAACTAATGGGATTTTATATATTGCAGTGGTGGCTCGTGTATAGGTACCGTGGAACTGTAGTTCCCCCTATTTTCACTCAATATTATCGATATAATATTCAATGTAATAAGTCTTTTTTCTTTAGTTCTTTCTAGTACGGTCCAGAGAACGTAAGGGTAGTACTGTTTGTTTCACAGCCCAGCACAGTGTGCTCACAGTTCAAATAACGCAGTGTTTGGCTGCTGTGCGCATGCGGCCATGATAAGATGCTGTACCTAGGGAGAAAGAGTACTGTCGCTCACTGCAGTACGTGTTGTCAGTTGTCACGTGCTTAAAAGCCGCGCATCACATATTCTTGAACTACGGCAATTTAGGCTATTCGTAAGCAAACAATATTTTTTGTTTCGGGTTTTATCAAGTTTATGTATAAATTTTCGTATGTTTGTTCATCTAAAGTTACAACATTAGAATTACACAAAGTTTGCTTCGTTTACACAGTACTAAAACAATAGCTAAATATTTTCTGAAGCAGAACCACCAGCAATTTTAGCTACGAGCTGTCACTGATCTGTTGGTATTTTATTTACTAAAAAAAGTGAACATATAATTAAATAATGAACATTTTAAAATGAACCTGTATAATTAACAACTTTAGCTTTTGATGATATGATAAATTAGGAATCTCAAGGAAATTATATCAACTTCGTACAATGCAGAATCTTTATGTTTCAACTGTAAGAGATCTACCTACAGTTTACAGTGTTTACATCTATCGATAATCTACAAATTTGCTTATTTTTCCTCTGTTATTTCAGAATTCATAGAATGATTGTATCTGGTTTCATGAATAAATGGATATTAGAAGCAGAACCGAGAATAAAATGTGACAAAGAACCCAGCAGCGTTTACAGACCATTTAGAATGGCAGACATTGCGGGAGTCTTTGTTCTTTATGCTTCTGGTGTCGTAATTTCATTTATTGCATTTTGCATTGAATGCGTATATTCGTTTGTATGTGATCAATGTAAGCCTTCATATAATCACTTAAAATTCAACTGATTTTCATAAGATTTGAATTATAGTTTAATAAACAATGTGGAAAATGAAAACACCAATGGTTTGCGACCTATACGTATTTGTGAATATTGTTGTGTTATTGTTGTGTTTTGTTTCTCTCGGAAGGCTCGTAGAGAAAACCAGAAAACACGCCGTCAAATAAAACTACTTTATTTTAGCGATAATTCTATTACACAAAAAGATGAAGGAACAAGAAATGATTATACTAAACGTGAAAATCTGGAAAACGTTTAAGTAAGTATAAATGCGTAAGTATAAGTCCGTGTTAGATCTGCGTGCTCTGTGTGATCCCGTGTCAGCAGCCTGCTTCGCCTTATATAGCACTCTGGAGAAACTTCTCAAACAAATGTTCGAGAACAATCCAGACGGTAAGGCGGTCATTCCGACGGAACATTCTACGATGTTCTATGCAATTCTAGTTGATGTCAGCGATCTCCACGACACTTATAGTCTAAATTTGTCCAAAAGCTTGCTTTTCACAGGTCTTTGATTCGCAGCTTACCATCAGGCAAAAACTAAAAGCTTCAACAACCAACGTAAGAAAAACATTAAAACTCCCAATCATTGATGCACACAAAGAATATTTTACTCTGCTCGTTACATTTAAATACATTAACAACATCAGCAAACCATTCCAAAATAACAGATTTAGCTTTTTCCAAATCCTATGTTCAATTCCAGAACAAGTAATCTGAAACAAAATAGGACAAATACCCACTAGTTCCGTATCAGTCAACATTCAGAACAAAATTAAAATCATTAATATTAATCAAATATTAAATACCATCACACCAGTACGACAACATGCACACTGATTCATAATTTATATATTCACGGCAATATTAACTAAATCATAATTTTTAATACCCGAGAATAGTTGTAAATATGTTTTATTTTTATTTGCTGTTACTTTTCGTTACTGCTTAGTAGTTTAGTTTGATAATCTCTGTAAAGTTTTTATTCAGTGATTATCAATGTATTTTAATGGCAAATAAAAATTATTATGTATATGCACACACACACACGCATGCACGCAGGCACACACACACGAACGCACGCACACACACACATACATAAAAAAATTATATACGTTTATGTATATATGTGACCAAATATATGACCATATATTATACATGACCAAACAGGTAAAGAGACTCTATATATGTATACATATTTATATGGTTCACTGCTTAATCATTCTAATGAGTTGACCAAATGTTTCCATCGTATGATCCAGTACACGGAGTTAGAATAAACTACAATATTTTCATTATACTTTGCTGTGCTTTGAAAACAATTCACCACTCTTTCTATGAACCTTTTTCATGAAATGAAAAGGTTCAAGGATAAAGTTCTTAGAAATGGCAATTCTGGAAGAATCTTTTTTTGGGCGGCAGCTTTTTCTGGCAAAAAAAGCTTTCTGCGAGTTTTCTTCTGGCAAAAAACTTCTAGGAGAAAGTTTTTCTGTGATTTTTCTTCTGGCAAAAACTTCTAGAAAACAGTTTTTCTGTGATTTTTCTTCTGGCAAAAACTTCTAGAAAACAGTTTTTTTGTGAATTTTCTTCTGGCAAAAAACCTCTATGAAAAAGTTTTCTGTGATTTTTCTTCTGTCAAAAAACTTCTAGAAAACGGTTTTTTTGTGAATTTTCTTCTGGCAAAAAACCTCTATGAAAAAGTTTTCTGTGATTTTTCTTCTGTCAAAAAACTTCTAGAAAACGGTTTTTTTGTGAATTTTCTTCTGGCAAAAAACCTCTATGAAAAAGTTTTCTGTGATTTTTCTTCTGTCAAAAAACTTCTAGAAAACGGTTTTTTTGTGAATTTTCTTCTGGCAAAAAACCTCTATGAAAAAGTTTTCTGTGATTTTTCTTCTGTCAAAAAACTTCTAGAAAACGGTTTTTTTGTGAATTTTCTTCTGGCAAAAAACCTCTATGAAAAAGTTTTCTGTGATTTTTCTTCTGTCAAAAAACTTCTAGAAAACGGTTTTTTTGTGAATTTTCTTCTGGCAAAAAACCTCTATGAAAAAGTTTTCTGTGATTTTTCTTCTGTCAAAAAACTTCTAGAAAACGGTTTTTTTGTGAATTTTATTCTGGCAAAAAACCTCTATGAAAAAGTTTTCTGTGATTTTTCTTCTGTCAAAAAACTTCTAGAAAACGGTTTTTTTGTGAATTTTCTTCTGGCAAAAAACCTCTATGAAAAAGTTTTCTGTGATTTTTCTTCTGTCAAAAAACTTCTAGAAAACGGTTTTTTTGTGAATTTTCTTCTGGCAAAAAACCTCTATGAAAAAGTTTTCTGTGATTTTTCTTCTGTCAAAAAACTTCTAGAAAAAAGTTTTCTGGAGTTTCTTCTGGCAAAAACTTCTAGAACGGTTTTTTTGTGAATTTTCTTCTGGCAAAAAACCTCTATGAAAAAGTTTTCTGTGATTTTTCTTCTGTCAAAAAACTTCTAGAAAACAGTTTTTTTGTGAATTTTCTTCTGGCAAAAAACCTCTATGAAAAAGTTTTCTGTGATTTTTCTTCTGTCAAAAAACTTCTAGAAAACGGTTTTTTTGTGAATTTTCTTCTGGCAAAAAACCTCTAGGAAAAAGTTTTCTGTGAATTTTCTTCCGGCAAAAAACCTCTAGGGAAAGTTTTTCTGTGATTTTTCTTCTGGCAAAAAACCTCTAGGAAACAGTTTTCTGTGAATTTTCTTCTCCCAAAAAACCGCTAGAAAAAAGTTTTCTGCGAATTTTCTTCTGGCAAAAAACTTCTAGGAGAAAGTTTTTCTGTGATTTTTCTTCTGGCAAAAACTTCTAGAAAACAGTTTTTTTGCGAATTTTCTTCTAGCAAAAAACCTCTATGAAAAAGTTTTCTCTGAATTTTTTTCTGGCAAAAAACTTCTAGGAGAAAGTTTTTCTGTGATTTTTCTTCTGTCAAAAAACTTCTAGAAAACAGTTTTTTGTGAATTTTTTTCTGGCAAAAAACCTCTAGGAAAAAGTTTTCTGTGAATTTTCTTCCGGCAAAAAAACCTCTAGGGAAAGTTTTTCTGTGATTTTTCTTCTGGCAAAAAACCTCTAGGAAACAGTTTTCTGAAAATTTTCTTCTCCCAAAAAACCTCTAGAAAAAAGTTTTCTGCGAATTTTCTTCTGGCAAAAAACCTCTAGGAAAAAGTTTTCTGCGAGTTTTCTTCTGGCAAAAAACCTCTAGGAAAAAGTTTTCTGCGAGTTTTCTTCTGGCAAAAAACCTCTAGGAAAAAGTTTTCTGCGAGTTTTCTTCTGGCAAAAAACCTCTAGGAAAAAGTTTTCTGCGAGTTTTCTTCTGGCAAAAAACCTCTAGGAAAACGTTTTCTGTGATTTTCCTTCTGTCAAAAAACTTCTAGAAAACAGTTTTTCTGTGATTTTTCTTCTGGCAAAAAACCTCTAGGAAAAAGTTTTCTGTGAATTTTCTTCTCCCAAAAAACCTCTAGGAAAAAGTTTTCTGCGAGTTTTCTTCTGGCAAAAAACCTCTAGGAGAAAGTTTTTCTGAGATTTTTCTTCTCACAAAAATGTCTAGGAAAAAGTTTTTCGTCTCCCCATCTTACAAACGAACATTCTCGTGTGCCTAGCAGTAGTGAAATAACATATCAGTTTCAATTTTTTTTATAAAGTTTAGAACTTTGAAAGTGTTGCACTGCACTCAACAACAGGTCCATGTCAGTGGTAGTTGCAGTAATGAAATAAGCCCATTACGAATATTTCTAAGGTTTAGCACTAGACTGTTACAGGCATCTGCCAGTTGATATTGTAATATGACAAATGAAACTGACCAGAATGAGCATTGAACTCAACTGGTGCCCATCCATTTACTTACCAGCTCGACGTTGCTCATCTCAGCTGTAAACATCCCCCCTAAATGATCAAGGCTCAAAATGGAATCAAACCCACAATGTAAAGTTAATGCACGTCTTTGTTAAACATCAAAGTGACTAATAGCGCAAACCACCATTAGTGAACAGTTTACATTTCGCTGAGCTTTTGTGTCAGTGTTGACATAGATGACTGTGTGGCTGTGTGATGTTTCAATAAATTCTATGCAATCAATGATGATTCATTTCATTGCATGTCTCACATTGTTGCTTGCAGCATTCATTAATGGATTAACAGCATTACTAGATGGTAAGTTTTGGAAAAGCTATATGATAGTACAACCTACGTATAATTATATTACATATCGATTGCACAGCAGTGCGATCTCATGTCCGGGCTATGGAGTATGCAGCATGTTGCAGCAACGTGCAACTTTTCTTCAAAATGTTTTTTAGAGAGATGATAAATTGATGATGCGCGTCATGTTAATTTTACCCATGAAAAACTTTTACTGGCCTGATTTATAGGTCAGTTAGGAAAACAAGCTATTTTCAGTATCATAAATAAACAATTTGGGTTAAAGTTTACAAGTCCCCAGCCACAGTTCGTGAGGTTAGGATATGGGCTGGGTTTAGGGCTAGAATTAGGGTTTGGTTTAAGGCTAGAGTTAGGGTTTGGTTTAGGGCTAGAGTTAGGGTTGGGTTTAGGGCTAGAGTTACGGTTTGGTTTAGGGTTAGAGTTAGGGTTTGGTTTAGGGCTAGAGTTAGGGTTTGGTTTAGGGCTAGAGTTACGGTTTGGTTTAAGGCTAGAGTTAGGGTTTGGTTTAGGGCTAGAGTTAGGGTTTGGTTTAGGGCTAGAGTTAGGGTTGGGTTTAGGGCTAGAGTTAGGGTTTGGTTTAGGGCTAGAGTTACGGTTTGGTTTGGGGCTAGAGTTACGGTTTGGTTTGGGGCTAGAGTTATGGTTGGGTTTAGGGCTAGAGTTAGGGTTTGGTTTAGGGTTAGAGTTAGGGCTGGGTTTAGGGTATTTAAATTGTGTGCAGAATTGTAAACTCTTTCCACAGCCTAGATGGAAACCGATTTTAATAAATAATCATAGAAGACTGTAATAATAATAATAATAATTATTATTATTATTGTTATTATTATTATTATTATTATTATATTATTATTATTATTATTATTATTATTATTATTATTATTATTATTATTATTATTATTATTATTATTATTATTATTATTATTATTATTATTATTATTATTATCGTTATTATTATTATTATTATTGATTACTATTGTTGATGTTAACAGCACTGGATTGTTATTACAACTTTGTCATTATAAATGGAAAACCTTCATTATTCTTGGTGATCATTATATAAATCCATCGACTCTGGTATGCACCAATTAAAAGTTGCACAACTACAAATCTATGGTAATCGCTGGGTTATACCTGCAAATCTTCCAACGTCATAACCATTCTGAAGACACAACGTTCAACATTTGAAACACAATATCAAGACTCTATAATATTATTGAATAATTATAAGATATATAATATATAGATTTGCTTCCTGAACGTTTGATTTCTCCAATTTACCAAAACTTTTTTAAAGTTCATTTAATTATTTAGTTTTACATATGTGTACACCATCATTAATCATTTAAACGTGCGAAAGCAATACTTAAAAAGAAAGTCAGAAAAAGTTATGCACCCACTGAGAGCTGAACTCTGGCCTTCTGCTATCCGGACAGCTATACTTGTTTGAGACAAAAGTTGTTATTTTTTAGATTATCTATAATTATTTAAGTTGTCGGCTAATCATGCATTTGTTTCTATAATCCAAACTTGGTATTTATAAATAAAATTGTAACTTTATTTATTAGTTCGAGTTTTTACTTCTGTCTTATACCTGTATTCTACGAACCCAGAATTAAGGCCTGCCATCCTAATTCATCCTAAAAGATAATTCTCATGCTTAAGTTCAACAAGGCACACTTCAATAAAATACATAAATATTTCACTGTCTTTACACTTTTAAATAAAAATAGATAAAAATATAAAAAAATTAAAGGCTAAAAGCCACTTTCGTATTTTTCATGTGTTTCATCTAAAAAGAGGCGACTTCAAATGATAGGGCATTTTGCGACATGGAAAAACAACTGTCTGTTCTTGGAGAATGCCTCAAGGTACTGAAATGGCAGTCTGCTGGAATTATTATTCTAAATCATACAGGTAACATATTGTAGCTTCATGAAGCTGTTCTTTCTTAAATAAATGGTCCCCAATGAAGTTAGTGGCCACTCAAGGTAAGGGGCTTTATTAAAACATGATTATAATGATGATGATTATGGTGATGGTGATGACGACGACGATGATGATGACGATGACGCCGACGACGATGACGGTGATGATGACGATGACGATGATGATGATAATTTTTATATACTTTGACACATTGCAATGCAGACTCCAGCACTGGAGGAAAACCACATTACCAAAGATAAATGTATGCCTTTTTACCATTTTGTTAGTGAATGTTTTTTTTGGAAAATTTTGTGAATTGTCCACGAATACGAGCCATTGGTTTGAAATACAGTCTTACTACTTTCTTATTTACGTACTTACTACTTATTTACTCACATACTTGCTTACTTGCTTGCTTACTTACTTACTTCTCACTCACTCAGTCACTCACTCACTCACTCATTCACTCACTCACTCACTCACTCACTCACTCACTCACTCACTCACTCACTTACTCACTCACTTATTATACTTATCCAAAACCAATGATAAGCTGACCATGCTGCCACAACAGTGACAGCAACAAAAATAAGCACAACAAAGGCTGTAGCAACGACAACAACAGCAAAAGCAACAACATCCTCTAATACAACTAGCAACATAAGAAATTTCAGTTACTTCAGCCTAGAAAACACGAAGCACTGAATACAAGCTGCAGCTTGTACTGAGTTAAGTTTATTATGTGATGCCAGTTACCGAAAAATTCATTCAAATATTTTTTTTCAGTTTTCAAAATAATTTATTGGTTTAGTATGTATCATCATCATCATCATTGTCATCATCATCATCATCATCATTCATCACCATCATCACCATCATCATCATCATTATAATCCAATTAACTGATCTAAATTTGGGGTACAACCACTACGTCTCCTACTGAGTAGTACTAAAACAAAGCAATCGGGTGACATTTATAATTACTGTTGTATAAAAAATTTATGCTAGTAGGAATAAGAAACAGTGGCTTGTGGCAGATCATCCATAAGTATTTATTTATATTGTTATTATATAATTACTATAAAGCAACGTTTTCAGTTGTTGGTGTCTAGTATTGAAATGTTATTCTGGTTACAAAAAATAGTTTTCATTGGGAAAATTTATCAATTACCTAGTTCTTCAATATAATCAAAGATCAAAAGACAAAATGAAACAAAAACTATTTATTGACACAAATAAAATAATTAATCGCTAATTAAATGTACTTAAATTAATTTTTATTAGGCCAAATGGTTGTAAAATATTTTCCAGGCTATTTTCAAATGAAGAGTCAAAAATTGTATCACTTTTTTATATTATAGGTAGACCCAATTGTCTGGAGAATTTCACATATTATATTTTCCAACATCTCAACGTTATGACTATAATGTTGATGAATGACAACAATGAGGCAACATGGGAACTCTTCATTTCTAAAACGCAAAAAATTAACAACTTTGTGGTCTTTGGAAACTCACTGAAGTCCTCCAGTCTTGTGGAATTGGTAAATCTTTCTTTTCAACGTGTTTGAAGATTTTGTAAATTGTTTCTACATGTAAAAATGGTGCACAGCTAGAGCATCTCATAAATTTGAACTCCAGTTAGCTCCAGTTTAGCTCCAATAAAATATTAGACGTCTTAAGACGTTATAGATAGTTAGAGGCATAAATAATATAGTCTCTTTTTTAAATTTTCACACAAATCCAGTCCATACATAAGCTTACAGAATGAGTCATCCAGAATTAGTCTGCTGCCCTTACAAAATGCTGAGCAAAGAATTGGATCATCTTATACATTTGAATTTCATTTACTGTCAGTCTGAGGCCAATAAAATATTAGACCTTTTATTGCCATATAATCTTGAAACTTAAATACCTTTTTATATTTATTAAAGAAATTATGAAGTAATGACAATAGTGGAACATGACAAATTGCATGTTGCTTAACGGTTTAAAGGTGTTATCATTGTGCATTCATGACAAACACTCCAAACTTTTTGCAGGCAACGTCTTCCAGTAGATTTGATTTCGTCAATCGATGGATATTTGTATTAGAAGATAAACCTCAAGCTCTTACTGACGTCATTCCAGCATTTACGCATGCGCTCATTATTAGTCCACTACAATTTTCAGTTAATAAGGTTGGTACATATTAAGACTAGGAAAAGTACAAGTAATGTGCATAAAGTCCCGCCCATTATATTATGGCTGTACATATAATATTACATATATTACTAAAACACACACGCACGCACGCACGCACGCACACACACACACACACACACACACATAATTGGTTAACCTATTTGGATCTGCCTATAACTATTTACTAACTTGTTATCAGAGACGATTGGATTCCTAGTAAGCTTTAATTTCATCTTATGTAGCGTAAACATTTTCCTTCTTCTGACTTTTTAGAGTAAGGATGTTAACCTTTACACCACCAAGACGGTGTCAGCATCTGGGACCCCACGTGGCATCAGAAATACTCTTCAGAAACTGATACAACCCAATGAGGTGTGAGTGGGTTAACTTATTGAAACGCATTTAGATATTTTTCATTTTTTTACATTTCACAGACCTCACATTTGAATTTTTCGTATTAAACAAACATTTATGCACTTTGCTCAAATAGCTTTAGGAATAGTACTTCACAGTTTGGGTTAGGGTTACCATGTCAGCTTGGTAATAGTCCCCAAATGCTTTATCAATTTCTATCTCTTTTCTAGGAAAAACGTCTTATGAAGGAAGAATATTTGTTTCCAATGACAAAGTACAAATTAAATGGAAGAAAACTTAAAGTTGGTGCAATGCTCAGTGATGTATGTTAAACCGTTTTACAATTGTAATTTTTTGGTAATTAAATTAGTGCAACAAATTACTGACTAAATGTTAGCAGATGATTATTGCAAGAAACAATTCATATGTCGTGAAAGCTTACTTCTCTCGCCATCGTCATCATCGTTGCCATCTTCTTCATCTTCATTACTATCACCATCGTTGTCGTAACCATCATCATTGGTCTCTCGTCATCATCGTCACATCATAAAGGAATCAACCATGTACTGGCGTGTATCGGGACTGCTTGGCTTCTTTGAAGCAGCAAAAATGTTGCTATTATTTGTGCAACTACGGCCAAATCACGTTGAAAACACCGGTTCTCGCCTGATCACCGAAGTTAAGCAACGTAGAGCCTGGTTAGTGCTTGGATGGGTGTCCGCCTGGGAATACCAGGTGCTGTAGGCTTGCGGGATGCCCACACTGTATCTCGACACTATTCGGAGGAGCTGTGCAAGCAGCCAACGGCTAGAGGGCAGAGGAGGGCAAGTGACCCAACGGCCATGTGTAGAGGGGTAAACCTTCCAAATAAGGAGTGGAGCCCCGAAGGCGGACCAGTGCAGCATGCTCACTGACTCCGGCAGCTCCTGCAGCCAACCTGGTGCCAAACGTATCACTTTGCTTTCCTTTGGACTACACCAGCGAGGAAGGGAGGGGGTTCCTGTTGTCTGGGCAACTCAGGATCTTCATGCACCTTGCCCAGCCGTGCGTCCTGGAGATGTTCAAGGATCGCACTACTCAGTCACAGTCGACGCTGCAGTTCCATCAATGTGATCAATAATTGACTCTCTTGGCGCACACTCGATTGTCTTCCGAGACAGAAGGATGCCAACAATTATTTGTGCATTTGGACAACTTATGTGCTGTTATTTTTACAGGCTTTCATATTCATTCTGTATAAATCCTATTTTATTTAGTTATTGTCAGCTAAGCTCGGTATTACTTAATTATGATCAATGTACTTTAGCCTTCCTCAAGCCTTTATAGTTTATAATTACTACAAGTATTTTTTAACTCCTTGTCATGTCTAAACTTTAAAAATTAATTATGTACTTAAATTGGTTGCTCTCTTATACTTTTTGCATAGCTTTATGTTTTTACTGATTTAGTCAGGACCATATGTTCTTCCCGGAAATTCAGAAGCTGGCACGAATCATTCTGGATTGATCATCAATATTCTCAATGGTTTGGCAGACATGTTTAATTTTACGTATGTATATTTTCTCTCTTCCCCCCCTCTCTCTCTCTGTTCCCCCTCTCTCACTCTCTCTCTTCTGTCTGTCTGTCTGTCTGTCTGTCTCTCTCTCTCTCTCTTTCTCTCTCTCTCTCTCTCTCTCTCTTTCTCTCTCTCTCTCTCTCTCTCTCTCTCTCTCTCTCTCTCTCTCAGTCTCCTCTCTCTTTCTATTTCTCGTTGTCTTTCCATTTTTCTCCATTTGTCTTGCTATTCATCCATCCATCCATCCATCCATCCATCCATCCATCCATCCAGCCATCCATCCATCCATCCATCCATCCATCCATCCATCCATCCATCCATCCATCCATCCATCCATCCATCCATCCATCCATCCATCCATCCATCTATTTTCTCTCTCTTTCTCTTTGTATCTTTCCTTCCTTCTTTCTTTCATCTAGTTTACCTCATCTTTTTCACATTTCGGGCTGACTGTTCATGTGATCCAGCTTTTTTCCACTTTCATTTTTCTTGTCCAAATTGGCTATAACAGGAAAGCTAGTTGGTAGTAGACTATAATAAAAACAGTTTTAACTATAAAAATAAATTGCAAATAACTTTAAAGAAACTTCAAAGAATTACTTTAGTGCACCATTAGTGAATTTGGACATTGTCCATATCGGGTCTGTACGGAGCCCGGTTATTAAGTAAACATGATATATATATATATATATAACAGGATATATGATATATATAGATCATAAATTCTGTTTTTTCAGAAACTAATCATCGTGGTAATCCTAAGATCAGTTAATCTCATTATACTGCTTTATGTATACACACAGATTTTCGTTTTTTCGAAGTCATGTTTGCATTGTGCTTTTTGACATTTTTAAGGTATGACTTGATACCCACTGTGGATGGAAAGTTTGGTTCTAAGCAAGCTAATGGCTCTTGGAATGGAATGATGGGAATGATCGCTAGAAAGGTACATTAGCAAATAAGTGACCAACAACACGTATATAAAAGAATAGTATTAAAACATTGCTATCATTATACAGAACAGTTGCCAACAAGCGTTTGTGGTGTATTAGCTGGGATCAACAAGGAAAAACCTCAAATTACATGAAATGGTGAACAGTTGCAAAACGAATGCGCATGTTATATCTTGCTAGAACTTCGTGTATTAAAACAATGCTATCATTATACAAAACAGTTGCCAACAAGCGTTTGTGGTGTATTAGCTGGGATCAACAAGAAAAAACCTCAAATTACATGAAATGGTGAACAGTTGCAAAACTAATGCGCATGTAATATCTTGCTAGAACTTCGTGTATTAAAACAATGCTATCATTATACAAAACAGTTGCCAACAAGCGTTTGTGGTGTATTAGCTGGGATCAACAAGAAAAAACCTAAAATTACATGAAATGGTGAACAGTTGTAAAACTAATGCGCATGTAATATCTTGCTAGAACTTCGTGTATTAAAACATTGCTATCATTATACCAAACAGTTGCCAACAAGCGTTTGTGGTGTATTAGCTGGGATCAACAAGAAAAGACCTCAAATTACATGAAATGGTGAACAGTTACAAAACTAATGTGCATGTTATATCTTGCTAGAACTTCGTGTATTAAAACAATGCTATCATTATACAAAACAGTTGCCAACAAGCGTTTGTGGTGTATTAGCTGGGATCAACAAGAAAAGACCTCAAATTACATGAAATGGTGAACAGTTGTAAAACTAATGCGCATGTAATATGTTGCTAGAACTTCGTGTATTAAAACAATGCTATCTTTATACAAAAAGTATGAAAGAGCAATGCATCATCACAGAAACTCAGATAATTTTTCGAACCATTTTTGGTTAATCTACATAATAAAAAGTTCACATTCTTAACAGTCAATGTGTTATTTTTTACCAACTTTCAGAAGGACATTTCAATGCCTGAGCCTGAGAGATAGTGGTATATGTTTATGTATGTTAATTAAAAATAAAGAGGTTAAGGAGATCCCTGGGAAAGTTGATTTTAGATGCACGAATTTTACTTGCAGTGACAAATGTCCATCTTTTGTTCTCCCACCAAGATAAAAACATAATTATCAAAACGTGATCCTGCTTCATTTTTGATACTGTGGCTATAGATTAAACATTGAGCTACTGCAATGTTCAATACTTCTTCGTGCACTAATAATTATTATTACAATATTATAATATTACTGAACCTGCCTGAAACCGCAGACCTATCTGTGCATGAGGATTGAAACTTTTTCTGCAAAAAACTATATCTTGATAGCAAAATCTTAGGATGCAAAAATCAATGCAACAGTGTTAGCTATTTTAGTTGGCCTGAATTCAGAACCCAGTTTCTGTGATTTCTTTTTTCAGGAAGTTGAATTTGGTGTCGGTACTTTCACGGTGTTACATGAAAGGTTAGAAGTTGTAGATTTCACAGTTCCATACATTGATTCACGTGGTACATTTATGATAAAGCGACCAGCACAAACGTTAAATCTTCGTGCTTTCATTGCTCCATTCTCGTCACAGGTAACTTTTTACGAACTTGATAAGTTCATTTTCATGTAAGTGGGCGGTTACTTTAGATATTTTTTACATCAGGCAATGTGTGTGTGTATGTGTTCGTGTGTGTGTGTGTGTGTGTGTGTGTGTGTGTGTGTGTGTGTGTGTGTGTGTGTGTGTGTGTGTGTGTGTGTTTGCTTAATCGTGCATGTTATATATATATTTGACAATCCACTAATACAGCAGTACGTAGTTTTTCGCCGACTAAGTTGCCTGTCTTGAGGGAAATTTCTTTTTTATTAGAAGTTCTGCCTGCCCAACACCTACAATTTGCATTCGACGATTTGATGATGACGTTATATTTTACAGGTGTGGTATTCCTTTATTGGTAGTTTGCTATTAACGACCATTGTGGTTCGTGTCATAAAGGCCAGCAGAACGTGTTTGAAGAAAAGGTCGTCTCCGTTGTCACTGTCACACTGGTTTGAAATGTTGCTACGAGCTGCTTCCATGCAAAGTAAGTACAATACTACTGGCTACTTAATGTTTATAACAGATCAATTTCTCCTCACTCGTTTACCTAATTGTATAGCCCATGAACTTGCCTGACCTCTTCCGTTTCTTACTTCTCTTGCTGTTTGTGTGTATCACCGGTGATACAGATGGTGATGGTCGAGTGCGATCAGTGACTATGATTTGTAGAAGAACATAAAGAAAATGGTAGATCCAGCAATTATTTTATAGTACTTGGGAACTTTATTACATTTGCAGGCTTTCCTAAGCAGCCAAAAAGTACAACGTGTCGTGTCCTGATTGGTTCTTGGTGGTTGTATGCAGTTACGTTAGCTGCAGTTTATACGGGAAATCTAGTTGCATTCTTCACTCTACCAGCTCCTTTGAAACTTCCAGTAAGAACCGTTCAAGAACTGAGTGCACAGAACACCATCAAGTCAATATTCAGACAAAAATCCAGCTGGGAGACGTACTTTAAGGTACTTGTATATTGCTTCACTTTTGTAACGTGGATTCTCATTTCAACAAGAAAACTAGTCATTTTAGCAATTTTGCTTTGATTGAATTTTGTTGCTAAACGACATTCTACTACAAATGAACATAGGCTTGTAAAAAACACAGACAGTTTTAATATTAGAGGACTCTTCAAGCAGCCTAACACTTATGTAGTAGTAGTAGTAGTAGTAGTAGTAGTAGTAGTAGTAGTAGTAGTAGTAGTAGCAGCAGCAGCAGCAGCAGCAGCAGCAGCAGCAGCAGCAGCAGCAGCAGCAGCAGCAGCAGCAGTAGTAGTAAAATCTTTATTTGTCATTTTAAAAGCATTTTGAGCATCATATTAAAAGGCAGACAATCAGTGTTAGTACATATAAAAAACATACACTGTTCTGGGCAAATGCGTCTGGTGCAAGCTAAACTATAAGTGCAACTAGAAATTCAAAAATAAAATATAAAATAGTTTAGTAAGGTCTAGGAAAAATGAAATTATGATTCGAGTAAGTATCATCGTGTTCGTATGTCGGATATTCAAAACGAGTCATTAAATGTTTTTTTTAATTTAGACTTGAATATTGATAAAGAGCTGCTGTGTTTTAGTGATGTCGGTAATGAATTCCAATGTTGTATTGCTTGTTTTGTAATGGAATTCTTTCCATATTGGTTGTTCGTTCTAATGTTTCTTAAATTTAGTGTTCTGTTATTCATACTGGGGTTTTTAAGAAGTGGGAGCTTATTGTTTTTGAAAGGAGAATTAATATTGTTGATATATTTATAGAGAAACAAGAGAGTTTGATAATCTCTGTGGGCTTCTAATATCGGGATTTTCATGGAGTTTCTTAAAGAGGTGGCAGAATATTTACTTGTATTGCTTTACTTATAGCCTGCACATTTTCTTATTCTACAAAACCAATGCAAGATCAAAACTTTTAATTCAGTCTCATTACGTTTAAACCAAAAATGCTTTTTAAACTTTCTTCAGGAAGGGCAGACTCACATTCAACAGGAAATATGGAGGAAATTTATGGAAAATCCTAACAGACATTTCGAACATGATTCAGAAGCTTTTCGCAAAGTTAAAGAAAACAATTATGCGTGGATAGGAAGCTATGAGAGATTGCGAGCGCAGATGGTTCAAGACTTTCACAGAACTGGAAAATGCTCTGTATATATTGCTGAGGATAACTTCTTTGTTCAACAGTTCGCCTTTCCTGTGCAAAAGAATAGTCCGTATTTAGAGCTTTTTAATAATGGGTATGTCTCAGACTAAATAAAACTATTACGATCTCATGGTATTTGTTTTTTAAAGAAATAGAACAATTTGCATGATCAATATTTTCAGGTGTTGATCAATCAGAAATCTGGAAGACATTTTGCTAACTTCATATAACACAATATCTTTATGTTTCAACTGTAAGAGATTTACCTACAGTTTACAGTGTTTACATCTATCGAAAATCTATGTATTTGTTTATTTTTCTCTATTCATTTCAGAATTCACAGAATGATTGTATCTGGTTTCATGAATAAATGGATATTAGAAGCAAAACCAAGAATAAAATGTGACAAAGAAGCCAGCAGCGTTTACAGACCATTTAGAATGGCAGACATTGTGGGAGTCTTTGTTCTTTATATTTCTGGTGTTGTAATTTCGTTTATTGTATTTTACATTGAATACATACATTCATCTGCATTTGATCTATGTAAGTCTGCATATAATCACTTGAAATTCAATTGATTTTCATAGGATTTGAATTAACAATGTAGAAAATGAAAACACTGAAGCTTTGTGCGCAACAATGCGTATTTGTGGATATCTTGGAGTCAAAATTTGCCCAAATCCTTAGCAAGATCTTTACAGGTGTTTGGTGGGCAGCTTGGCACTATGCGGAACTGAACACCATGGTCCACTAATGTTTTCTTATGGCAAGATCAGATCCTAGTTTATTATCAAGACAGTATTTTAAGGTGAAACACTGAACCGGCAGAGATGTCACTTATGAAACAATAGTCACAAGTTCATCCTTGAACCATCAAGGCTGTCGTGGACCATATGACTAGAGCCCAAACGTATTTGACCTATTGAGACGAAACAACAATGCTTTAAGGTGGGTACATATTAAGGCGTGTTCAGACTGAAAAATTTTATTGCTAAGAAAAGTGCAAGTCTTAGCCATTATATAATTGAAGTCATCACATTAAAGTCCTGTGACGACGATGTGGTTTAGACCATGATATGGCTGTACATATAATATTACATACAGATATAAATTGTTAGCTATATGGATTTGCCTATGCATCTGTTTACTAACTGTTTATCAGAGACAATTGGACTCCATGTCTTATCCAGCTTTAATTTCGTATTACGTTGGATAAAAAATGTTTCTGACTTTTTAGAGTAAAGATGTTAGCATTTACACCATCAAGACGGTGCCAGCATCTGGGAAAATACGTGGCATCATTTCTTCAGACTTTAAATTTTTGGTATTATAGCAAAATTTTATGTAATTTACTCAAACGTGTTGAGAAACTGTGTTGTTTGGTGACTGATTAGCCTTGCAAGATTGTTGTCTGGGTGTTTTATTGATGTCTATTTATTTTGCAGAAAGGTCTTGTGAAGGAAGGATATTTTTTTCCATTGACAAAGTACAAATTAAATGGAATTAAATGCAATGCTCAATTTTGTATGTTACACAACTTTGCAATCGTTAGGCATGTTTTGCATGTTAGGAAGTTGTATCTGCAAAACTTAAAAATGTGTGTATTTTATACATATAACGCTATATGTCAACTAATGCTTTTAAAATTACCCCTATATGGATTTTTCTAAAAGCTGCTTACAGAATAGGTAGCAAAGTCATACGTTAGGCAGAAGAACTTTTGTCTAATGGAAGGCAAAATGTCATGATGAATTGAAGTGAGTAAAATTTTCAAAATGTTCTAAAGTGCCCTTTGAAATTGGTCCATGCCTTTCTCTTTTATTCCTTAATGACCTGCCAGATCAAATGCCTGCGACTGTAAAGCTTTTTGCGGCTCATACAAAAATGTATAGCCCACTAGATAGTGATCAATGAATGGTTCAGTTTCAACAGGACATTAACACTCTTGCTGATCGGTCTAAATTATGGCAATTGAAGTTTAATACTGAGAAAAGTAAACTGATTCGTATGGGTTATAATAATCAAAAATGCACTTATGCTGCGGAAGATTATAAAACCATTAGTGGTGACAAAGATTGAAAAACACTTGGGTGCGCTGATTGAGGAGCACCTTAAGTTTCACAATCATACAAGCTCGGGGTAAACAAAACCAATAAAATTCTTGGAGCTGTTAAACATACATTCACGTATAAAAACAGCGAAATGGTTTTGATCAGATAATCAAAACTCTTATTAGGCCACATCTAGAATGCTAATGTTGTTTGGAGACCAAGGTGTGTGGGAGATGCTCAACTCGTAGAAAATGTTCAAGAAAGGGCTACCAAGCTGGTTCCTCATTTAGTAACTTGGATCACACAGAAATATTATGAAAATTAAACATTCAATCTTTACAACGTAGACACCAACGAAGTGACACGCTTTGGGTTTTAAAAAAATATCACTAAAATTGACGTTTTGGACGAGTCACCCTTCATGTGGAATGCAGGAACTCCAGCACTGGATGTTAGAATTATGTCTTCAGCAATCGAGTAGCCAATAGCTGGAATGGTAACATCTAAGTCAATAAATGAATTTA
The DNA here is from genome assembly GCA_030141605.1 of Tubiluchus corallicola. NCBI lineage: Eukaryota > Metazoa > Priapulida > Priapulimorpha > Priapulimorphida > Tubiluchidae > Tubiluchus > Tubiluchus corallicola. The sequence goes on from JAQGDQ010000791.1 coordinate 83,278, forward strand.
TAAGAAATGTGGAAATGAGTAGAATCACAAAAAATTCTTTGTACTGTACACACACTAAATGCCATTAAAGGCATTAGAGGTGATCTACGGGTCTACATTTAGCCTTTCAGTGACGTGAAAATTAACGGAAGAGCGAGAGAGCTTAACGTGTGCACCATCTTCTAAACGACGTCCAGGTTTCCGCTTAGAACTGATTAATAGCAAGAAAGCAATTAAAATAAACTCAAGGTTAAAGAAATCGGTCACCTACAGGAAGCAAAAGTATGAAACGTTCAATTATGAAAATGTTAGTCTTGCACTCTTGCTTCGGTTTCAGAATTTGCTTATTTCCATGGTGATAGCGTTGCAGGCTTGCACAACAAAGACCTTTAGGTTAAAACTTCTGCAATTTAATTCAATTTATTTTACTTTCTGTTCCCAACGGCAAAACCACTGGCAAAATAATTTTGTATTAAATAAACAAGAAACTATGGCAAATAATACAAAACAAATAAGGCATGCGTACACCCGTCTATATAAACAGAGAAACAAGCCCATAAAAACTATATTAAAATGCTATGTTTTAATTATCCCTAATAATTTATTTATAAACTTAAATTCATTATTAATTTTTCAATTGTGGAGACGCATTCTTATAAGCTTTGTGAAACCACTTTAGCACTTGCTGTCCTAGCAATTGCAGTCGCCCATGTTTCTATATTTTTGACATTTAAGTAAAAATGGTGTGTTAATGAGATCTTTTTGGATGAAAATAATGTAAATTCAGCAACTGTCCTCCTCACTCACTGCACTTTGTTTTCTTTTTTCTGCACTTAATTGAATGGTAATTTTTATGAAATGTCATCTGCCAGTAGTATAACAAGTTTCTCAACTATTTTTTCATCATTACAGACCTTGCATTCATCTGCTTAACTTCATTGTGCAGATCCTGATTTGAAATTTATTATCTTTTTTGGCCATTCTGTTATTCAAATGTTAATGCAGTTTCTTCGTTAATAAGCTCGTTCTTAACAGAATCAGAAAGTCTCCAAATTCTCGAGTGCTTGAGGTGTGGAATTCCTGACTGGTAAGACTGAACTAATGAAACCACTACAGCTTACAAAAAATGATGTTGCTTAAAGAGACATAAAAAGATAAATAATTTTCCCTAAAAGTAAACAAATTGTAACAAATTTTCAGATAACATTTTTATTAATTTAATACAGTGATAAATATTAGCTAGCATCATAAAGTTGCGACCATCTTTTATTTTCCTTGTTAGATTAAACAAAACAGAAGCGCACAGAAGTGACACAAAACAGTGAAAAACAAATGGGTGTAATGATAATTGTTCTATAAGACACAATTTATTAAGCATACCGTGAGAGTTTAATTACAGATAATTATAAATGACAACGTAGTAAGAGTAAAACAATTTACTGGTCGTCAACTTAAGTGTTCTAATATCATTGACTACAAACTCCACAGCTCAACTTTAAAATTATGCACCAAACACTTACTGATACTTGCAGTCATTAATTTGCTGTAATACTATCACCAACACCCCAAAAAGTCTAGCATGTGATGAGCAAAATGCATCACTTAATTCATCAGTAACTTATTAAAATAAGTGGAAAAATACCAGATTCATAGTGACATTATTTAGGAAGCACGTTGCCTTTATAAAAAATTAAATTATTTATAGCAAATGCAATAAATTCTATAACCATAGTCTGTCAAGTTCAGCTTAAGTTACAAAGATGTAAGTTTACATAATAAAATCGTGGAAAATGTTTATTGTTGTTGCAGAGTCCGTTTTTCCCATGTAGAAGCCACACTGTAATGGAAGCCTAGTCACCAATGACTGGCAATTTTATTCTTGACCAACAAAGTCCATAATTTCCGCAGTTCAGCTCCCAAAAAATTACTTCATTTACCACTAAAATCTCACACATGTATTAGGAGGTTTTTGCTTGATTTGCTGCTTGTTGAGCTTGCCGTATTTGTTCTAGAAAAGCTGGATCAACTGCAACCCAGGAAATGATGTTCCTCTCTCCTACGAATTCTCCAACTGGAGACTTGATATTTGGGGGCAACAGCGCCAAGTACAAAGGAGTATCCGCACCTAAATAGTAAAATTTATGGTAAGTGTTAATTTTCAAGAAACAATACCTTCCGTGTCTATTTTCAATGTGGATGCTATGCATTGTCTCTAACGGGTGTGTCTTTTGACTCATACCAAGGAGCAGAAGGCCATCTTTTTCGCACATGCCAATGTATAAGTTCTTAACATGAGGGGGACCCAGACTGTTAAAATTATTTTAGTTGGAGGGCTAGGAAATTTAGATGTTCTAATTAATAGGTGATGCAAAATTTCAAAGCTTTTTGAGCTCTCTGTAAAAATTCGTCTAATCTTGTGTATAAATTAAATTAGGTAACATTAAAAGGAGCAATTACCACGGTACAAAACAGCTGCCTTCTAAGTCTGAGTAGTAAAATACATAATTATAATACCTTCATCGATTGTTTTGTGCCCGCCGTGACTTGACATATCTGTAGCCACGTATCCTGGACAACACTATTAAAAAAACAATAATTATTATGAAAGAAACACCGGGTTCTGTTATGATGTGTGAAGTGAAGTCATCTTTGCAAAACATCCAATTTCAGATAATTTGTGACCCTTGATTTGATATTTCAACTTTAATGTTTTTGCAAAATACCAACTGATGAAAAGAAAATTGAAAAAAACGGCTGTTTTCATTATCTCTGTATTGATGTAGCTTTGTGTTTCTTACAAAATGAGAATTTTCAAGTACCCCTAGCTATAAATTAATGCAACTTAATTTCATAATTGTACTGATTACAAACCAATATGTGTATAATACATGCTTTCAATTGTGTACAACGAAATTCTTATTGTCATTTCCAATGAATTTATTTTTCACAATTTTTTATTTTCTAATTTTAGGGTTATACAATTGTGACATACTGTGGTATATACAACTTCAGGTATCATTTATGACATTTTATGATAAAGAATAAACGGATTTTTTGGTATTACGGAATAAATGCTTTCTTTTATTTGGACTGAGCACATCACAATGCATCACATGTGGATAAAAATAAGAAAACAAAATATTATAAAGCCTTTTCACACAAATCGTTCAGGCCAAGGTCATTTTATCCAGAATTATAGGAGAATCGTAGCAGTTTAGTTAAAAAAGGGACACAGGCGTTCTTTGTGCGTAACCGCCATTTTGTAAGAACGTGTAGAAATTGTACAAATAAATACAAACAAACTTACAAACAGAAACAAAACAAAATACCACGACCCTGATTAATTAGAATCCATGGCCATGAATGATATTTTACCAACGTACAGATCCATAATCAATGCAGCAGACCATCCGTCAATGAGCATCGTCACATCGAGGAATCATGAGCCTAGCCGTCATGGTACGTGCGTCGAAATCATAGCTGTACAGAAATTGTTTGTGGTGGCTTATACATTGCAGATTTCTCTATTCTAATGTGTTTGGCAAAAACAACGGCCCTTCAACTCCAAACGACTTTGTAGGCTCTGTACCTCTAGGATTCGTCAAAATGTCTCAACAATACACAATTCTCACACAATCAGCTTCTTATAACACCGAGTTGCAGCAGTTCCCCCAGCAACAGATGTGGACTCAGCAGCCAATCATAACACCGAGTTGCAGCAGTTCCCCCAGCAACAGATGTGGACTCAGCAGCCAATCATAACACCGAGTTGCAGCAGTTCCCCCAGCAACAGATGTGGACTCAGCAGCCAATCATAACACGGAGTTGCAGTAGTTCCCCCAGCAACAGATGTGGACTCAGCAGCCAATCATAATACCGAGTTGCAGCAGTTCCCACAGCAGCAGATGTGGACTCAGCAGCCAATCATAACACCGAGTTGCAGCAGTTCCCCTAGCAACAGACGTGGACTCAGCAGCCAATCATAACACCGAGTTGCAGCAGTTCCCCCAGCAACAGACGTGGACTCAGCAGCCAATCATAACACCGAGTTGCAGCAGTTCCCCCAGCAACAGATGTGGACTCAGCAGCCAATCATAAGACCGAGTTGCAGTAGTTCCCCCAGCAACAGATGTGGACTCAGTAGCTAATCATAACACAGAGTTGCAGCAGTTCCCCCAGCAGCAGATGTGGACTCAGCAGCCAATCATAACACCGAGTTGCAGCAGTTCCCCCAGCAACAGATGTGGACTCAGCAGCCAATCATAACACGGAGTTGCAGTAGTTCCCACAGCAGCAGATGTGGACTCAGCAGCCAATCATAACACCGAGTTGCAGCAGTTCCCCCAGCAACAGATGTGGACTCAGCAGCCAATCATAACACGGAGTTGCAGCAGTTCCCACAGCAACAGATGTGGACTCAGCAGCCAATCATAACACCGAGTTGCAGCAGTTCCCCCAGCAACAGATGTGGACTCAGCAGCCAATCATAACACAGAGTTGCAGCAGTTCCCCCAGCAACAGATGTGGACTCAGCAGCCAATCATAACACCGAGTTGCAGTAGTTCCCCCAGCAACAGATGTGGACTCAGCAGCCAATCATAACACCGAGTTGCAGCAGTTCCCCCAGCAACAGATGTGGACTCAGCAGCCAATCATAACACCGAGTTGCAGCAGTTCCCCCAGCAACAGATGTGGACTCAGCAGCCAATCATAACACCGAGTTGCAGCAGTTCCCACAGCAACAGATGTGGACTCAGCAGCCAATCATAACACCGAGTTGCAGCAGTTCCCCCAGCAACAGATGTGGACTCAGCAGCCAATCATAACACCGAGTTGCAGCAGTTCCCCTAGCAACAGATGTGGACTCAGCAGCCAATCATAACACCGAGTTGCAGCAGTTCCCCCAGCAACAGATGTGGACTCAGCAGCCAATCATAACACCGAGTTGCAGCAGTTCCCCCAGCAACAGATGTGGACTCAGCAGCCAATCATAACACCGAGTTGCAGCAGTTCCCCCAGCAACAGATGTGGACTCAGCAGCCAATCATAACACCGAGTTGCAGCAGTTCCCCCAGCAACAGATGTGGACTCAGCAGCCAATCATAACACCGAGTTGCAGCAGTTCCCCCAGCAACAGATGTGGACTCAGCAGCCAATCATAACACCGAGTTGCAGCAGTTCCCACAGCAACAGATGTGGACTCAGCAGCCAATCATAACACCGAGTTGCAGCAGTTCGACCAGCAACAGACGTGACTCAGTAGCCAATCATAACACCGAGTTGCAGCAGTTTCCCCAGCAACAGATGTGGACTCAGCAGCCAATCATAACACCGAGTTGCAGCAGTTCCCCCAGCAACAGATGTGGACTCAGCAGCCAATCATAACACCGAGTTGCAGCAGTTCCCCCAGCAACAGATGTGGACTCAGCAGCCAATCATAACACCGAGTTGCAGCAGTTCCCACAGCAACAGATGTGGACTCAGCAGCCAATCATGACACCGAGTTGCAGCAGTTCCCCCAGCAACAGATGTGGACTCAGCAGCCAATCATGACACCGAGTTGCAGCAGTTCCCCCAGCAACAGATGTGGACTCAGTAGCCAATCATAACACCGAGTTGCAGCAGTTCCCCCAGCAACAGATGTGGACTCAGCAGCCAATCATAACACCGAGTTGCAGCAGTTCCCCTAGCAACAGACGTGGACTCAGTAGCCAATCATAACACCGAGTTGCAGCAGTTCCCCCAGCAACAGACGTGGACTCAGCAGCCAATCATAACACCGAGTTGCAGCAGTTCCCCCAGCAACAGACGTGGACTCAGCAGCCAATCATAACACCGAGTTGCAGCAGTTCCCCCAGCAACAGACGTGGACTCAGCAGCCAATCATAACACCGAGTTGCAGCAGTTCCCCCAGCAACAGATGTGGACTCAGCAGCCAATCATAACACCGAGTTGCAGCAGTTCCCCCAGCAACAGATGTGGACTCAGCAGCCAATCATAACACCGAGTTGCAGCAGTTCCCCTAGCAACAGATGTGGACTCAGCAGCCAATCATAACACCGAGTTGCAGCAGTTCCCACAGCAACAGACGTGGACTCAGCAGCCAATCATAACACCGAGTTGCAGCAGTTCCCCCAGCAACAGATGTGGACTCAGCAGCCAATCATAACACCGAGTTGCAGCAGTTCCCCCAGCAACAGATGTGGACTCAGCAGCCAATCATAACACCGAGTTGCAGCAGTTCCCATAGCAACAGATGTGGACTCAGCAGCCAATCATAACACCGAGTTGCAGCAGTTCCCCCAGCAACAGATGTGGACTCAGCAGCCAATCATAACACCGAGTTGCAGCAGTTCCCATAGCAACAGATGTGGACTCAGCAGCCAATCATAACACCGAGTTGCAGCAGTTCCCCCAGCAACAGATGTGGACTCAGTAGCCAATCATAACACCGAGTTGCAGCAGTTCCCCCAGCAACAGATGTGGACTCAGCAGCCAATCATAACACCGAGTTGCAGCAGTTCCCATAGCAACAGATGTGGACTCAGCAGCCAAGCAAAAATCCTTTTCTCGACGAAATTTCACTGATACTTTAAAAACCCCAAATGAATCATCCTGGTCTTCTTTCAAGAAAGCAGATAAAAGAAACGAAAATCACTTTCCTTGAGGCGATAATTAATTACAGACGGACTTGATGCGTATCAATTTAGTGAACTACAGGATTACCAAAAATTGCTGGAAAAACATTTTCCCTTTTATAGCGGTTTTATCCGTAGTGTCAGTAATAATGAAATCAGAGTTCAATGAATCCCAGAGGAGCAAAAATTTACCTGTGCTTAACCACTGAAGTCGTGCGGCGGAATGTTGCTATCAAAAAACGGGAAGGGAGAGGCATTGAAGGATGGGCATGAACCCAATCATAACAGTGTTATTAACACAGAGCAAAAGTGAACATTTCACTGCGCTAAAAATTAAAATGGTGTACAAAATGACCTCCATCATAAGCTTAGCACTTCTAGGGCAACTACGACGTGACAACAATTACGGGAACTGGTATACGTGAACCTTAACTTTTTAAAATATTAAGTTTTTACTAGTGAATTTACTTACCTCAAATGTTTAGGGTCTACTGAAGAAGTAAAAAGTTAACTAAAACTCACTTACAGCATTCAGGACAATGTCTTTACGTGAATCTTTCTTGAACTCCCGTGCATGGACAAAGCTCAATGCTGTCATAAAAACTTTTGACATTCCGTAACAGGTCATCTTCCATCCATTTTCTTTCTGCTTTCCATGTTTCACATCTCTGTCGGTGTTAAGATCTTAGTTTAGTGACTTGGATATTTCAATTGAAATGAATACATTACTTGTTCTAACTTTTTATGGCAGATTGAAAAGGAACAGGTATAGCGCCAGGCAAGCAGCAATGCTAGCCTAGATTTTTTAGCTTTTTTATTTTACTCTGCACCTTATTGCTAAGAAGCTGGTGTTTATAAATCATCAAATTTATTCAGTCACGAGTAAGCCATTCAGTGGTTAGCCAATTAGGCAACTAGTCACTTGAAGTTTTTTTGGTTGACTTGTAGTTGAACTGACTAATATATATAATTTGCTATATAATTTGCACTAATTCGAATAAGATTAACTTGCCTTAGCGTTACATTAATTTGTGAAGCCATCACTATGCTATCACTAATAAAGCACTGCAATCAAAAGCGCCACTAACACAAAACGTCATCACATGTACAACTAAACTGTATTCAACCAATATCGCAACCTCAAATTACACTACTTCAGTGTGAGCAAGTTCATTAGAAAATAAAAAAATAAAAAAGTGTGTTTTAGACACTTACTGCACAAACTGATTTGCGAGGTTTACTACAGTTTCTTCAGTGAGATCAGGCGAGAGGAGCTGCTTTCTAATTTTCTCATTTGTAAGACCATCGAGAGTTCCGACTCTGCTTGAAACATTCACAACTCTAAAAAAGGAAAGCTTTCAAAATCGCTCAAGACAAATAAGCAGGTAACATAATTTCTCAGAATCAAGACATTGTGTTATTCTTAAAATAAGCACAGAAAAACAGATTTCATTAACGTTAGTTTTGTTTTCATCCTGCTCCAAATTTGCCTGTTTTATTTGTACCAAACTAAATGAAAAAAATTAATATAGGTAAAATACAACAGGCAAAAAAACGGCACGGTAAAAATGGCACAAGAAAAATGGCACAAATGGAAAGTAGGTAAGTATGGCACTAAGTAGTTACACTTAATAAAAATACGAGTCTAGAGTTAGGGTTACTGTAGGTGGTAATTATTTTATTTCTTACCTCTGCCAAGGAAGTTATGCTTTAAAGTTTGTTGGTTTTTTGTCTGCTATAGCAGTGAGCCCATTACGCAAAAACTACCTAACAGATTTCTATGAAACTTTGTGGAGAAGGCGGGTATAGGTTGACAAAAGACATTCGTGAAGCACTTTGAGGAGGTCTCTGAGGGGGTGTTTAGTACCTCGCTTTTATCATCTTCACCAGGACGAACAATTACGAGTTATTTCAAGTACCATTTCGAGAAATTCTCGCTAGTCTTTTGCTAGTCTGTATAATGCCAATACATTTTCGTATGTTTGTCTGTTTATCTTTGTTTTACGTTTTTTATTCAAAAAAATCAGGCGAATAAGTTTAGGATTGTTTGGCTTTGGCAGAGATCTGCTTCGTACCCAGCGCATTCTAGCTCTATTATAAAAATTAATTGCATCAAAATAACACATGCGCCACTTTTTCCTGCTTTTCCATTTGTGCTAATTTTTCTTGGGCCATTTGGCCTACTTTTCCATTTATGCCATTTTTTCCTGTGTCATTTTTCCTGTGTAATTCTTAGCTGTGTCGTTTCTACCATGCAGCGAAAAATTAGTTGTTTGTTCAGAATGAAAATCAAGGCTTGCCAAGACTAATACTGATACAGTAAAAATTTTAAGAAATCTCGAGAAACACGAAGAACTGAAATTAAGAATTTGAACAATATAAGTGAAATCTTACAATGGCACGTAGATATGGGTTTGGGAGTTTTGAGATCCTATATGAAACGTAAATTGTGAGTTGATTGTCTGATTTAAATGTGTTAACAAATGCAGACATCCACATCACAATAAAAATTAAAGGCATAAGGTTACAGTCATACTCGATCATTGTCTTAGATATTATTATCGTAGTGCAGTCTATAAAATTTCATTCAAATCTCGTTTATGGCTACAAAATCAGCATTTCACAGCGATCCAGGAAGGCTGAAACGTTATCAATGAAATATCTTCAACGTAACTATGCTGTTTGCAGGTGTCTAAACAAGGCTTAACTAGTGAATAAACACGTCAAAATAAATATGTGCAAGATCTGCACCTTTAAATAATTTTTATTAACGAAACTAATGAAAGAATGCTGAAGATATTGGTATTACGTGCAATGAATAAGGTTTGAAAGACCTGCTAAGTTTCAGAAAGTATCTGTATAACGACAGACATTAAGACAAAATAACGTTGATAGTAGTAATTTGTTGTCATTTGATTAAGTTGTCATCTGTATGAAAACACCACATACCTTGCATGAGGCTGAAGTAAGGGAAAAAGTGCTTTGCACACATTTATAGTCCCAAATGTGTTAATATTTAATGTAACTTCTGCTTGCTCAGACATGGTGGCAGTTGAATTTTCCTGAAATTATCAAAAAGAGGTAAAACTAAACTAGCACATTTAACTATTGCAATTTTCTGGTTTGTAAAGATTCTGAGTAAGTCAACGTTTTTTTATTGAACAATAAGGTGATCATTTATCTAACCAACACGCTACTGCTAATAAATCATTCATAAGTTAAAAGAATCTGAGACAGTAAAGCTTAAAATTTAACAGCAACTATTATATTTACTTGTCTATCTATACATTGCTTTTTATTTATTTTTTGGTCTTTGTTATTTTATAATAATTTAAGTACAAAATCTCACACCTTATATGCAAGCCCGGCATTGTTTACCAATATATCTAAACCACCATATTTCTCTAATAAAAACTTCTTCAGTCGTTCAATGCTCTCTTTGTCTTCAACATCAAGTTGATGAAACTTTGGTTTCAATCCTTCCTTAATTAGTTCTTCTACTGCAGCTTTGCCTCGTGACTCATTTCTTGCTGTGATAAAAGCAACATTTAGAGAGTAAAGTGTGAAAACTTCAGGCCCTTTTAAAAGACACTATGAAAATAACATACTGCAAATGGATACTGCAGGAACGCATTATTTAATTTAGAACTGAAATTAGATGTGAGAAAGACTTTAAATGTGGGCGACGCACGCCTAATCACAAGAGTTGGCAAACCTGCTGATCCCATTAGATTAATCAGCAAATTCAGTTTTGAAAACAAACTCTAATATGTAAATAACTATTTTACCTGTTAAGAACACATCTCCCTCAAACTGTTTACAAAGACCTCGAACAATGGCGTAACCTATTCCTTTGTTTGCACCAGTTACCTGTAAACAAGAACACATAAATAATCGTTAAACAACATTCTTTCAACTTCTTCAGATTAAAAGAAACGAGTTGTTATGGAGCTTCACACAATTTTACAAATTGCATTAAATGTTTGTACTTCCTGCATACCGAAGACAAACATTCATTTTAAAAATGCCAGCACAGTTCGACGAACATCGTTTAATCCATTGGATTGAAAAACACAGTTATTATCAACTTACCACTGCTACTCTCATTTTCGATTAGTAATTGTCACTTAAATTGTAGAGCAGGTGATTGTAAAAATCCGGCCAGAACTGGAAGATTAATTAATTGAAAAAAAACAGCGCTGTTGGTACAAATCTAGCCTAAATCAACGTTACATTAAGCATAACTAAAACCTTGACCTAGCGAGTCGTGAACTCTCTACACCCCGAATGGGGCTGAACATGAAACTTGATATCTTATATAATAATCAAGCATAAAACAGCTGAATCTTGTTGATTTTAGTAGAGCCCAGGGGTTATTTTATGCAGCAAGAAAGTCACAGTTCAGTGTTCACTAGTCACCCGACGCCTAAACTTTTTGGCAAACGAAAGTTTATATTTGCACAGACACAGACACAGCTTGTTATAAAACCAAACTCGCTATATTGTGAATTTTTTTTGGAGTTCTAAAGGAGGCGGTATGAAAAGGCTGACGTAGTTTGTTAAGAATTTCCTGTATTTCTTCTGATTTCACACACATCTAAATTAATTTTCCTTTGCTTAGATAAAATAAATTTAAATTGACAAATGTAGAGCTATAACATTCTTACTATAGAGTACTCACAATGGCAACGTTATGTGGTGAATAAATTTATAAATCAATGATTTTCGATACTGGAAAACTAAAGAAATTGATACTGCGGAAACTATTCGATCAAAACCGTATCGAATACCCAATAATTTAGAAAAAGAATTAGACAAAATTATTCGTGAATTATTGGCAGCAAAAATTATAGTACCAGCTAATAGCCCGTGGGCATCACCTTGTTTATTAGTTAAAAAGGCTGATGGAAAAAGTTACAGGCTAGTGATAGATTATAGAAAAATTAATAAATGTGTAAAGTTCGACGCCTTTCCTAGTCGAACCTTGTCCAATTTCACCGACAAATTGCAGGGAGCCAAATATTTTAGTTGTCTGGATTTAAGACAAGGGTTTTTACAAATACCTGTTCACCGAGATGACCAGCCTAAAACTGCCTTTGTGACCCAAAGCGGAGCATTAACAAGAGGGATGGGCACCTCAAGTGTTAGTGCTTAACAGGAGGCAGTGGGTCCGCAAGGATCCGGGGCAGTTTTCCTGCTTATCTGCTAACGAAGGGCGAATTAACGTCCTACTGTGGTACCTTCTAGTCGGCGTGTGTGTCGTACTGTTTCTTACTGCAGCAGGCCGGTGAGCCCCCCCCCCCCCCCCCCCGAACTGTCTGTGGTGAAATAAGTGGTACATACGTGGTACGAGGATGACAGTCCTCACCTAGCTAGGTGAAGTGTGAATTTGCTTCTCTTATAGCACTTCTCTAGTGAACAGGCTAGGCTGTTGAAAACGGTCAAAGTTCATAGAGGGATAGCAAGGTTTCCTATG
>JAQGDQ010001860.1:0-10000 GCA_030141605.1 Tubiluchus corallicola
AAAACTATATCACAAGCTATTCTTGTAGCTTGTTTTCCAGTTGTGGGTTCGTATCCCACTTCTGACACCAGTGTGCGTTCAGCCCTCACACAAAGAGGTTGGGTGCAAAGCGCATTTAAAATGCAGGCAATAATCAGTTAAATTTAACAGAATTCATGACATAGGAAGCCTTTTCTCCAGAATCATTGCAAGCTGCTAAATGAACAGCAATCAACCAGTTCAACGAGTTCTTCTATTACTGATAGTACAGAGTACGGCTCGTGCAGAGAAGCCGGAAATGCCGAGATCACGATGCACTGAAGAGATTGCCAACTACCAGTGACCTCATTTCTGGCGCTGCGATAATCGCTGTATTACGCTTTTTATGGTTTTGATATAAATTCACAGCATGCATTATAGGGGTGTGCAAATTATCTGACTAGCCGGGCCACATTAAACTTTCCCACAATTCCTGCGGGCCACAGGCAGTTTGATCAAGGAGCCAAGTACAGAAAGGCCTAATAACGATTTTTTGCATCCGACCTGCGTACATCATCACTACTACACTCAAGAAACTATTTTAGAAGTTATTAAAATTTATATTACAAACCATATATTTCTACTTTGAGGACAGATAGTGGTAATTTCATTACAATGTATATTAGTAATGTGTATCACACAGTCTGTGTAGTACAGTGACATTAAGCTACAACCATCTTGTAAGGGTTAATGGCATCCGATCTAGTAGAAAAAACTACCCGCACTATCTTTGGGATTGTGGCACGGACTTCAGCTGGATACACTCAATTAATCGCCCGGGCCGCACTTTCATTAGGTTGACAAATCTCTTCGCGGGCCGCACAAATTCTCTCGGCGGGCTGCAAGTGGCCCGCGGGCTGCAATTTGCACACCCCTGCATTATAGCAATCTTAATAACCGATTTAAAATTGTTGTTATGCAATTATACAACTACATGGCATGGTATAGATGAAAACAAGGATGTTACCAAACCTCAATTTGCAAACCGACACCGAAATTTATGAGACACAGGCAACCAACACCAAAAGATTTTTGCAAAACCAACTAGTATAAAAACTGAAAAAAAGAAAATTTTATAATAGGTAAAATATTTTGTTTTTTGTTTGTTTGCTTTTATTTGCTGTGATGCAAAATTAACGATAAAAAATTCTAATACAAAACACTATTATATACTATATATTATATACTATATTATATATATTTTATAGTATCAAACTTCAAGCTTGATGGAGTGGGTTTCCTTAGAAAATCTGTTATAATGTTTTATGATTTGACTATTCTTAACGTTTAGTGTTTAAAAATCATAGTGCTTCATTAAAAATAAACACATTTTATTTTGTTGTCTATATTTCATAAATTATAAAATTAAATGTGATTTTACTCAAGTAAGTTCAAATGTGGTTGGATATTTCGGTTGATTGGGCCCGGAGACCCTAAAACTTCACAGTCATCAGCACTGAAGATGTGCCACATTGCTGGAAAAGCATGTCGTTGTAAACGAAATTTGTGCTTTTTTGAACTAATTAAGCGAAGAGTTTTCAGCGGTTTTTGACGTCTAGGACAAAAGAAAAAGTAAACTGGATAAATACTAGTAAAACCTCGGTAAAATGACACAGGAAATTGTCAGAAATTATGGCTACGAAATTTAATAATCTTCGCCTCAACCAAAAGTGTAATTAGCGGCAAACCGAAACGAAAATTCAGTTTCAGTAACATCCTAAAATGAAACCGACTGTCATCACGTGACCACGGGCTATATTGTCACTGGACGATTGTCGAAAAGACGCTAGTCGACAGTCGCTTAACAAATGGAACCAATTTCAATTTTCGAGCGAATGGCGACTTGGTGAACTATCATTGAAAATATAAACATTCTGTTTCTTGCTGCTAGTCACTAGAGGCGATCGCTGAGCATGATCACCAGTCATTCCAGTCGAATGGCAACTTGGTGAACTATCATTGAAAATATAAACATTCTGTTTCTTGCTGCCAGTCACTAGAGGTGATGGCCGAGCACAGTCGCAAGTCGTTCCAGTCGATTGGCAACTTGGTGAACTATCATTGAAAATATAAACATTCTGTTCCTTGCTGCCAGTCACTAGAGGCGATGGCTGAGCATGGTCGCTAGTCGCTCCAGTGTAGTCATAAGCATTAACTATCTACTAACTCAAAGGTGTTGAATAAGCCCTTTCATAGCCCTTTCACTGTGCAAGCACAGTTGCTATAGGTCAAAGGTTAAGTGTACCACAACAATGCGTATTAACTACAACCGTCACGTGACATGTGGGTAATGCAAAACATCAGTTCAGTAACCTCAGTTGTTTTACTTGGACTTTACTTAATTATGCCTAGACTGCATACTGTGTGTAGAGTGATTTACTAGCAGGATCTTGCTTGGGAACAAGAAAAAATGAACTAGGTAAGGTACTAGGTAGCTGTTAAAACTGTTACTATTACAATAGCATGGGTTTCGAGGCATTGTCAAGTTTACACAAATGCGTTGTCTGCGTTCACTTAACCTTTGACCTTTTAAGGATCACGATTAATCGCTGGAATTGTGAAAAGGCTCGTTAATACTAGAAACACTTACACAAGAAGCAGTTCCTTTTATTGTTGTGCTCGTTTATAACTGAGTGGAGGACCTCGGATATGTTATTAATGCTACAATCGGAAAACTTGTCGTTATTCAAGCGGTCTCCGCCGGTTGCGCTAGCATACATCAAGTAGTTCCCTGTTTGGCCACCAGGGCGGCATTTTTTCGGATAGTCATGCTGTAAACAGAAAGATATTTAACAGAAAGATATTTACGCATCTTGAAATTTTTCTGACAGCTTTCAAGAGTAAGCACATTGTTAACTTGGTGCTTAAGTTAATTACTTATGACCACTTAGTTAATATTTCTTTTAAAAACACCAGAAGCTTTACAAATTAAAGTAATTTGGCAACCAAGAAAATTTCATTTGGCAAATTCACAATTGTGAAATTTTGTTGAAACCAAATATGACACAAGAGAAAGAAAAAAAAAGAAACTCATCCTGGGTTTGAACCAGGGACTTTGGACTGCAAGTTGCATTTCTTCCTTGCAGTCAAATTTAGTTATCAATGGCTGACTCCATCACGAATCAATAACCTTAAAGTTAAGCAAAAAATTGACGAAAAATGAACTAATCAATATATTAAAAATGAGAACGCTAGATATCGCAATTTAAAAAAATTTAACACCTTCAGAAGTTCACGTTTTTAAACAGCGAAAAAAATGAAGTTTTGACGTACCGGTGAGCCAAAATTGTGCCCTATCTCGTGTGCAAGTGTCAGCTGAGAAACCTTGGGAGGCACAGGACTGTTGTAATTGACAAACGTTACGATACCCGTGTTTAAGCTTTTGCTAACATGTATGGGACGGCCGTTAACTGTCTCCGTATAAGACCGAAATTTCTCGCAGATTCCTCCAGAGGGCCCTGGAAACAATGCAAGTGGTCATGTAAATGCCGACTTTCAGTTTCATTCGTACAGAATTAAGACCAAACAAAGAAAATAAAGCTAAAGTTACTTGAGTATCATAAAACAAAAAGCGAGAAAATTGATTTTTTATAGCAAAACTATTTTTAAGAGAGCAACTTTGTAAAGTTATAGGAATTTTTCTACAGGTTTTACATGTCAAGTGTAGACCTGCGTTAACACAAATGTAGACTTAGGTAGTTCAAATGTGTTAACAATGGTTTTCAAGAAATCTTAAGCGTTTTTGGTAAGTCAAACGTAGACACATGTCAAGTCAAATGTAACATCCGGTATCTCAAATGTGGATAGGTGGTCAAGCTTAAGGATGTTAAATATAATCTCATTTAATCTTTATTTAACAATTGCTGTGAAAATAATAACTTTATAGGTCTACTAATAGTTCACTAATATTCTGTAAACTTTACATACCATTGGACCTGTTAGAGAAAACAATACATTCTTAAAATAAACAATGTTTCTTGAGAGAAACTAATTCATTAATGCAGTGCTAATTAGTGATTCACTGTTCATTGGGAAGTGGGAACCAATTTATTCTTTTCTGCTGACTTTTTTTGTAAAACGTTGACAAATAAAACGTAGAATTGGGGTATATATTAATAATTGTAACTATTTTTAAGAGAGCAACTTTGTAAATTTATGGGAATTTTTCTATAGGTTTTACATCCCGCAAGCCTACAGCACCTGGTATTTCTAGGCGGTCACCCATCCAAGTACTAACCAGGCTCTACATTGCTTAACTTCGGTGATCAGACGAGAACCAGTGTTTTCAAAGTGATATGGCCGTACTGTTTACATTACTAGCACATTTTTAGAACAGAATAATGCAATATGTACTGTTTTAATGCATCAAATTAAGTAAAATGTTGCTGATGAAATAAAAATTGGCCTTGAGCAAAGCAAAAAAATCATCGTTCAAAAGAAACGGGGCGTCGTTAAGTGAAAAAAAGTGTCAGATGTTCAGCGTCATTAAAGCGAAACGTCGCTAAACGGGGAATCGTTAAGCGAGGACTTAGTGTAGTTACATTAACATCATAAAGCACTCTTCCAAGATGTTTCTTTAACATAATTATATTTATCGTTGCTTAGAAAATAATTTTCTTTGTTTAGAGTTTAGATAATGTGAGTAATAACAACTTGGATGCATTTAGTTTTTGGATTTGATGTACAACCCCCCCCCCCCCCCCCAATTAGCATTAGACATGGCCACAAATTCGCATCAGGCATGAATAACACTACCAATGTGTAAGACCAAATAATCAGCGTTATGCAAGCAGAATGAATGAGTTTGTCGTAAATTTCTGTAGAACAGACGTGGCCAAATGTTGGTCCAAGGCTTTGGAATGGCATAAATGATGAATTAAAAACTGTTCAGCCAATTCAAAAAATTAAAAAGAAATACAGAGCAATGATTCTCAACAAGTACAACACTTCCTAATTTTCCACACCTACTGCAGCAGTCATACCACAATCCTGGTACAGATTATGCAAAACAAGGCATCATTGATAAATCTTCAGAGCTGATGTCAACATAGCGCAATCTATTATCTTTCTTCCTACCATTTCCACTAACACATCCTTCTACCCTTCCTGTGTGATCTAACCTTTCTCCCAGTTCTTTTTTTGTTCACTCATCCATTCTTTTTTTATCGGGTTTACATGACAGTGGGCTTATACAAGCCTTTGCTTCTCTAGCCCACTGCAGTACAATTATTCTTTTATGATAACGATAGTGTATGAAACATCACAATTTAATACAGTAGATGTAATAATTTTGATGTCACTGTGTGCTTAATGTCATTATATTGTACTGAATGTGATAATAATAAACTAAACTAAAAAAAACTAAATGAAAATGCAAATAAACTATCAGAAAATCTTCAGTATTGTTATCATTGTTGTGATTGACTGATTACGTGAGTAAAAAGTGCTATTTTCAGACAACACATCTACATGAAGGAAAAGAGAATGAACGGAAGGAATACCTTGTGTCGAAGCTACCCACGCCAAACCTAGCGTCCCACCGTTGAAATCGCGATGAGTAAGTACGTAAGCGAGACAGAAATCAGAGTGATCGCTAAGTGAATTGATGTTGAGAAAATTTGTCACATCAATATTAGTAGCACAGAAGGGATTGCTGTGACCCACTGTTCCATCACAAGCCTCCGTCTCGTTTATCTGAAACAAATTTTTCTATACTTTTCTATACTTATTTACATACACTAAGTAATGCATATCTTGCTTTCTATGTTAAATAACAGAACTACACTGAGTACTGAATATTGTACTGAGTAGTGCACTGAGTACTGAGTAGTGCACTGAGTACTGAATATTGCCCTGAGTACTGAATATTGTACTGAGTAGTACACTGAGTACTGAAAATTGTACTGCGTAATGCACTGAGTACTGAATATTGTACTGAGTAGTGCACTGAGTACTGAATATTGTACTGAGTAGTGCACTGAGTACTGAATATTGCACTGAGTAGTGCACTGAGCACTGAATATTGCACTGAGTAGTGCACTGAGTACTGAATATTGCACTGAGTAGTGAGTACTGAATATTGCACTGAGTAGTGAGTACTGAGTATTGCACTGAGTACTGAGCTGTACAAAACCATTAATTTTTCTAGATTATAAAGTGCATTTTGGCGTTTAGGCGAAGTAAATTACGTCATCTGAGTAAATGGATCATAATTTTTTATTTGAGTTATTAGGCAAAATTTTGAGTTAAGCGATGTTTTGTTTGTGGGAAAAACAAAGGATTTCATTCGTTCTGCTGAAATTATCGGAGTTAGGTGAAAATTTCAGTAATTTTGAGTTACGTGGAGTTTACTATATATACATAATATAATAACATATGATACATATAATACATGCACTTCACACAAAAACATGCCCCTCTGTATGAAACGCATACTTAATTCTCTCATTCTGTCGAGCACAGCATTTGGTATGTTATCGTATATCTTTAGTAAATTAAACAATATTTCAAAATTTTTCAGCAAATGTAGTAACTCGCATTAACCGTACGCACAGATTAGAATTTATTACGTATATAAAAATTCTCAAGCTTCAGGATAAGGAAGGCAGTTACTTAGACCAGACGGTTTAGTCTAGTGGTAATGCGTCTGTTTTCCGTCTGGGAGGTCGTGAGTTCAAACCAACGGCCGGGTCATACCAAAGACTTTAAAAATGGTACCTGCTGTTGCCCTGCCTGAGGCGTGGTATTTAGGGTAAAAGTGGGGTAATAATAGTCTCTGTTATGTAGTTGTAGGTTGTTATTTACAGTCGGCGATAATAGCTCTTTGAGCTAATGTTAATTGTTGACCCAAAAGCCGACTTGGGTCAACTATTATTATTATTTATTACTATTATTATTTTTTATTATTACATCAAATATTAATTACAGTAGGCACCGCTTAATAGACTCACTTTGGGACCAAAGTGTTTTGATACTATTAACCAACTGACCCTATTAACCGATGGGGTTAGTATTACCAACATAGAAGTATGAGTCACCAACTTACTATGCACTGCAAAGGTTTTTAATGAATTTTAGAAACGAAGTAATGCCTAAACTCCTTTGTGAAGTTAAAAATTAGAAAAAAATATTTCAACATGTTAATTTATATAAGTCAGTTAGCAATAAATTAAAAAGTATACTTATCTAAACCACACAGGTGTAATTATTTGCAAAAATTAGGAAAATTCCTTCAAAGTTGGCTGCTTCGTTTTCTCGCGGAGAAGTTGGCTCACAAAGCTCCCATAATGATAAAAATGTGAAAATCTGTTGTTGTGTTGTATGATGCAGAAATTCTGGTAAAAACTTAATGCTTGGCATGCTGAAACTGTTGGTGGTACCCGTGCCCCCCCCCCCCCCCCCCCGAAGTAGCTTCGTCTGTAGTTTAGCCTAAGCTCCCGCTTGCCATAATTGTGAGTACTTACTGTACTGCACCTGCGCACCTGTGCGTTTGAATAGGAGCAGCCCGTAGCAGGCGTTTTTGAGTCAATTAACCGATTGAATCTAGTAACCGACTGAGTCTATTAAGAGGCGCCTATAGTAGAAATGCATAAACATTAAGCCAACTTTTGCTGCCAATGGCACAATACGTCAGATGCATGCTACACATGACCTCACTTATCATACAATATCACAATAACTGAAAACAGAAGTCATTTGCAAACAGCAAACAGTTTTTGTAATTGAATTCTTGCACGATACTAGAACCATGACTCGTGACCACGGATAAGAAAAAGTAGAAGGAAAATTGGAAATGGAAATTGACGTAAATGTTACAGTACAAAGTAAGTAAGCAATTTATTGTCATTATAGCTTCATACATACAATGAAATTTATGTGGTTTTACGTATCAGTAACTGTATGTGGTGTGCTAGCTTTTATTTCAGATGTTGCATTATCTCAGCTTATAAGTAAGTAAGTAAGCAATTTTTTGTCATTATAGCTCCATACATACAATGAAATTTATATGGTTTTACGTACTGCAACAACTTATGGAAACAACAAGGAGATTAACACAAATAATTCAATCAGTTGTACAGTGACATAGAGAATTAATATTGGAGATTTACTGAAATTTACTGTTGATGGTGCGAATTGCAATGGGATAGAAAGAATTTAAAGTTCTTGTGGTTTTAGCGTTAATTGAGCGGAATCTACGACCAGAGGGGGGCATTTCAAAATATTTATTACCTGGATGGAATTCACCTTTCGTGATAACTTGCGCTCTCTTTGCGACCCTAGTTTCATACAAATATGCCATAGATTGCTGGTCAACTACTATAATTTTTGAGGCGGATTTAACAACTTGATCAAGAGCATTGCGACCTCCCTGCGTGGTAGCGCCACACCAAAGAGTAAGGGAAGTTGTTAAGACGCTCTCAAATAGTGCACGATAAAATCTCTCCATTACAGCAGGGGTAATGTTAAATGATTTGAGTTGTCTTAAAAAGTACAAATGTGACAGGTCTTAACTCGTTCACAATTTCTTGCTTTCAGTTTCAAAAATTAACAACAATAGGTTTTTATTACAGGCACATAAATACGTTTATAATTAAAAACAACACAACTTTATTAAAAACTTTTAAATTAAAAAGTTAAAATCATACCAAACGTCTCGATTAGCTGCTGTTGTCATCATCAGTGGTAAATTTACAAACATACATTTGTATAGACAGAGATTATCATGCACTAATTAATAAAAGAAAGTTCTATGAACCCTAATAAGCCTTTTCTTAATGTACAAAGCAGTTCAATTCCTTTAAGTTTATTTTCAAACTCTTAGCTACTTGTTACTGTATCAATTTCTTTTCTTCGCGTCTGCTTACCTATTTCACTTTTTGTAAACACATAATTACAGCTTATGTTGCTGAATGAATTTCTTTTCTACTGGTCTGCTTATTCATTACCTATTTGGCCTTTTATAAATACATAATTAGTGCATAATTTACTGTATCAATTTCTTTTCTACTGGTCTGCTTAATCATTACCTATTTGGCCTTTTATAAATACATAATTAGTGCATAATTTACTGTATCAATTTCTTTTCTACAGGTCTGCTTAAACATTACCTATTTGGCCTTTTATAATTACATAATTAGTGCATAATAGGCTTTGCCTATATAAACTGGTTGTATGTTTGTAAATTTATCATTGATGATGACAGCAGCAGCTAGTCGAAACGTTTCACATGATTTTAACTTTTTAATACAAAAGTTTTTATTAAAGTTGTGTTGTTTTAACTATTTGATTATTACTCTTGAAAGCAGAAATAAAAATAATTACATACCCTTGTTCTTTGTACAACAAATCGAACGCCTTTGTAGCCACCAAAACTTGTCTCTTCATAAATCCGATTCACAGCCTTGACGTGACTACCGATAACGGACATGATGCTGTCTCTCGTCCTCTCTTTCTCATTTCCCTCTCTTTTGGCGACAGCATCCCAGAAGAGGGAATCCGTCTGGATGAACAGGCTGCACGTATTGCGCTCTAGCGCTTCACGTTTTGTCCGCTTGTGGTCGGCGCGTGTGCCGACGTGTTCGTGTGCACTTTGTGCTGATTTACTAAAAAACTGTGCTGAATTCGACTCCCTCGTATACTTATTCACCGCCCTGCCATCAAAGTGTAGCACTGAAGGCTGGAAATACAAAGTACGCATTAGCTTGTACCATTAGTTGAAAATCCATTACAGAATGATAATTTTAAAGCGTGAACTACGCTGAATTTAAACATCATTCCCAGGCATAAGTTTTAAGAGTACAGGTAGTTGTTGGCAGGTGGATTGGTCGTAAGACCAAGGCGAAATATCTAAGCCAAAATTCTCTACATTTTATATATAATATAAACCTAGCCACTTTGCAAGCCAGCCCAACTCAGTGCCGGTCCCAAGCCCGGATAAATAGGGAGGGTTAGGGTCAGGAAGGGCATCCGCCTGTAAAAACTG
>JAQGDQ010001860.1:15000-23164 GCA_030141605.1 Tubiluchus corallicola
AGTTATTCACAATGTGCTAGCACTAGCCAATCTAGAGGAAGGAAAGTTATTCACAATGTACTAGCACTAGCCAATCTAGAGGAAGGAAAGTTATTCACAATGTGCTACCACTAGCCAATCTAGAGGAAGGAAAGTTATTCACAATGTGCTATCACTAGCCAATCTAGAGGAAGGAAAGTTATTCACAATGTGCTAGCACTAGCCAATCAAGAAGAAGGAAAGTTATTCACAATGTGCTACCACTAACCGATCAAGAGGAAGGAAAGTAGTAACAACAGTCTCAGCTTCAGCCGAGCTAGCTGATTTACTGTGTGAGTCAGCTGATGTAGTAGCAACCGACTCAGCTTCAGCCGAGGTAGCTGATTTACTGCGCGAGTCAGCTGATGTAGTAGCAACCGACTCAGTTTCAGCCTCTACTCAAGAACTGGTTGCAACACAATAACAATTACACACCTATATGGATCATCCACGTTTCTCTCTGCATAGATAAGTGACGGATGATCCGGATTACTAAAATACCTATGTGCTCCCTCTACGTAGTAATTACCACGAGGGGTGTAGATTTTACCCTCAAACACACCGTTGAGTATAGTGCCGTCTACTTTCGTCGACGGTTCCCCTAGAACAGATTTTACAAACATTGTAATTAGTTGTTTATGCCTAACCACATTTTCTAGGCTGTCAATGGTATCAAAATCCGTACGGATGATTTCAAACTTCATCCAAGTTGAACTGCTAAGCTGTTTAGCTGCTACAACAAGTTTATATCTGATTTGTGCTACAAACCAGGCATGAGAATGACTAATTGCAAAAAACTCTGAGACAGGCCGGGGGTTTGGGGGGCACCTAGACCCCCCAATGGGGTTGAAAATGCAATTTTGTTACTATAGAGAGCCTCTAAGTGGACTTAAAATATCAGTTACCTAGTTTCATGCATAATTTAAAATACCCAACTATCAAGGATACATGATAACTAATTGACTCAAAAACGCCTAAGTACTGGCTGCTCCTATGCAAAAGTATATAAAAACTGTCTGCAATTGACTCAAATAACTCTGTACAATTGATTCTATACTTTTATACATAGAGATATACATGTGGTTACACTGATGTACGTGATGTAAACAAAGTGATGGCCTGCCATCTAGCGGTCAGTTTGTGAAATAATGTACTGGGTCCGTAAAATTTTCTCAACGAATTTATGCGATTTACAAAAATGGCGCTACCGGTCTTCCAAAAACTCGGAATTCCGCGTATCCGCGGAAAATTCTCATCCCTGGTACAAACTACAATAACGAATTACTAATGACTTAATGATCATATTTAAGCCACAAATGATTTTAAGATGGAACAAAGACTTAAAAATCTTTTGTAAGTCCGATGAACAAATGGGACGGTACAATTTGTCACTGCCGATACTGTGTCCCAGCAGAGTAGCAAACTAAGCGCGGTCTCATTTAAATACTGCATTCAAATCCCATATTTTATCATAGCGTAAAAACTTAATCGCAAACATCGTTAATGATTATAAAGCTAGACGCGGCTCAGTGAATCTATTAAGATTGCCACCAGAGCCTTTTTGTCACATTTGCATGGACGACAAATAGAAGGCGGTACCGGCATAAGCATGATCATGAATTGCAGTGTTAGTTTCTGACGTAGAGCCCATTTTTCGTGACATCAAGCATTTAAACAGTACTGTAACACCTATGCAAATGTGCTTGATGTGCAAGAGAAGACGTCTGCCATTGCACAAACTGTGGCTAGTTTCTGATGTAAGCAATAGCTGTGTTCTGTTGCCGTTAATTAACTTTCTACGCTAATTATTCAAATATAAGGAACAACTGTTAATTTTTAAAGGAAAGAAAATGTATATTTTGGACAGCAATTAAAATGAGATTGCGTCTAAACAATCGTCCGGTCTTCCTTTAAAACTAAAACACTACAAACTACACTGCATTTGACCATTAAGACATATTTTACTATATATTGTCACTGTAGTTTATTGTGTTTATACCTTTGTATCTCGTATCTAAAATTTTTTGCTATGTTTAATTTTTTATTCGGAGATAACGTGCGAGCATCATGTTTGATACTTACCCCATAAATCACCTACGTAAAAGAACGATGTGTCAACATCTTCTAAAGGCCCGGCCTGATTTTCTAGTACAAGATTTTGTGAAAATATAGAAGTATCTCTTCTTAATCTAATATGAAAATGCCTAAAAACAGAAATACAATATCACTGAAATGTTTGTTTGTCAATAACAATTATTATAATACACAAAATAATAACAAAACAACATTGCCAATTTTGCATAAAAGTTAATTTGCAGGCTATTAAAGGACAAGAAAAGAGGCACCTGAAGTAGGTTTCAGAAAAATCGCCTGAAACAATTATACTACAACCTTACAGCAATTTTATGCGCATATTGTATTCATGTTGAAAGGAATTTTTGTTTGTTTTCATTTTAAATCTTCCGCAATACTGTTTAGACGGCGCCATTACATGACGTCACTAGGCCATGTAAATCAGAGGAAGAAAAGGGAATGTTAAATCATGTCCCAAAAAAACTTCCTGTGCAAATCTATATTACTTAGCATTTCACTTACGTGTTGGAAACACTTATGTAACTAAAGTAATAGTTTAAAATGATTGAGCCAATTGGTAAAATGTCACTGACTCACCCTCCAGGGCGCGCCACTCGCTAGCCAAAAACGTATTTTTAAACTTAAGATACAGTAATCTTTACTCAATGTTATCAAAACTTGTTTCAAATGACCAACCATTAAAATGGCTGCGCCTAACGGTCATTGCGGGAGTTTAAATTTACACGTTTTATACAGTGTTACAGTTAATGCAAGCAATGCATTTTAAGACGAATTTTTTAATCTTTATGTAAGTGGAGGGTTTTCTTGTGCTTTAAACACAAGTTTTCACTACTAAGTGTAGAGAGGCTCTCTTTAGATGTCGAAAAGTATAATAATAAAAAACAACAGTTTTTTCGAAAATTGAAAAATTAATAGCGCGTTTAGACTAGCGAGTTTTCTCTGGCAAGTATAAGCGGCTTTGCGACAACTGTCACAAGTTTTGCCGAGTGTCAACTCCCGCTTACTGTCAGAGACAACTCACAGCTAGTCAGAGAGTTTGCAAAACCTTGCCAAAAAAACTGGCAAAATGGCAATAAACTTGAGAGTTTAAGCTCAGAGAAAAAACTCACACGAGATTTCGCTATCCCGTACGTGTCGTAAGTGAAATAATGCAAGAGATCTATTTGTTTGTGTTGAAAACAATATTCATTTCTAGTAGGTGGCGCATCATGCAAATACGTAAATTTGAATCTTGCTATTTCACAAAATTAATATAGCTATTACAAAGTACTTTTCAGTACTTAATGAACAACCATATTTGCAAACTTCGGCTGACCCGATTAGCAACTCAGTCAACTGCAGTGACGCCCCGTGTAGACGTAGTCTGGCCGTGTCTGGGATAACACACTGTACGCTGCGCTACTATCGTCTGCTGCTAGGTAGAGAAAGTACTGTCGCTCACACAGTTTGCTGACAGTTGTCGCGCGCTTAAAACCGCGTACCGGAATGTTCTTGAACTGCGGCAATTTAAGCTATTCGTAAGCAAAAAAATTTTTGGCTTATGATTTTATGAATTCTATGTATAAACAATCGTACGTTTGTTTCATTTTGCACAGTATTAAAACAACGGCTAAAAATTTTCCGAGGCAGCACACCCAGTAATTTTAATTACAAGCCACCAATGGTCAATTGTAATTAAAAATCTTAATGTTGCATTGAATTACACACTGAGGTCTATATAATAATATACATATGTAATATTTGGGGCACAAAAGCATGTAATATTAAAAAAAATTCATACATACGTAATATTAGAGGCACAAAAACATGTAATAAGGGCACAAGGTAATATAAAAAAATTTGAACACTTACTTTCCTAGAGAATGAAATTTTAAATGTATAGTTGGATCAGGGTCTAGCGATCGCTTGACTCGTATATGCTGATTATGCAGATCGACTGCATCATATTGCACTTTTTCATAGTGGCTAATATACTCATTGAGTCGGTTGGCTGAAAAACAAACAAACAAGCAATCTATTAGCAAAAATGTAACATCTGACGAAAAAGTAAACTGTTTTCTAAACTTTGGGGCTTTACCGATATTTCTGGCACCATACGTTTTTTTGCTCTAGGCGATCTGTCACTCAGTCAATTTGAAATTAATTAACCCTTTCATACCCGTTGTATCCCGTGGGATACGAGAATATTTTCTGCCTTTAAAATTAATAAAATTTTAAAACTGACAGTTATTTGATCTGTTAATAGTTATTTTGATTCAAGCCAATAACAATAGAGTAAAAATGGTGATAAAATGGCAAACTAGAAAATCTACATAGCATAAAAAACTGTGCAAGGTACAGTACTTTAGAGACGACTTTGTACAGATCAACATAGCGTGCATACTAAATGTCTTAAATACTTTAAAAAATTATCAGCAGTTGTAAAATGAAGCACATTTTATGCTTCCGTTGAATCCCAATGTATCCCGTGGGATACAGGCTATATCTAGCACGCGGGCACAGGTAGAAAAAAATAATTATTATGTGTAAACAAGATGGACATACTGAACAAAAGTCACAAGCCAAAAAATTTCCTCTTATTAAAAAAAGAATTTGGGACTGAAAGGGGTAAAACATCTCTAACTAATGAGTGAGGAAGTGAACGAAGCTCCGGGTTTTTCTAGGACCTGAAAATTCTCCGGCAAAATTTTCAGGATAGCAAATTTTACAGATGGTAAAAGATTTTAGATAGTATGCGTGGGGAGAAAAGATGGTGGAGATGAAACAGTGGACGACAGTTTGGTGATGGACAGGGGATGGAGGAAGAGACGTAACACTTCCGGTATCTTAAACTGTGAAGAGGCAGAGAAGAGAGAGCAGTTAGAGAGGATGATAGCATCATAGCGGAAATAGAGAAAGATTGCCATGTTGTTGGTTAATAACAGCTTATCACTTGACAGAGACAGAGATGTGGCTTGGGAAGCATGTGTGCGGTGTGTGCGGCTAGTTTGTGAGGTAGAGACCTGGAGTATTAAGAAACAATTTGCTGAAGGTTATGAACCCAGAACGCTGTGATACATGGCACACGTGACAATGGAGTGACAAGGTCCACAAGTTCACAGCACAGAGACAGCAAGAAGTGCGGGGTGATTGAATGCTGAGGCAGCAGGCCGCACACTACAGTGAAGGCCAGAGGAGAAATGAAGAGCAAATGGTCGGATAGTGGAAAGAAGAGGATGGAACCAAAAGAGTGTATACGACAGTTTAGTTTATTTTTATTTAATAAGAAACATTACAATCATAAGTACATTTAAAATCAAAACAACAATGGACACTTAATCAAACGCTGATTGGCTAATAGGTGTGACCTACATAAAAGCCTTTCAGTGTGAAGATACGTCATTTATAAGTTTAATATACACATGATTACAATAACTGTTAGTTATTCATAAAGTAAGAGCAAGATTAAGAAGGTCTGTAGGTGTTTTTAGAATAGCTGGTGTGCAAAAAGGTGGGACAAGTTGGTTATGACGTGTTTGATGTAGATGTTAAGCTACAAAAATAGAACAAGTGACAATGAGGCTAACGAAAGAAAGATGAAAGTGTTCGAGTCACGGGAACGTAGGAGTGTAAATACTTTGCCCTGTAAGGTAGAATTCAAAGATTTTAATGAACTACGGTTTTAATTTTATTGATTAAAATGCCCACTTTGTATAATAAACGAAAAAAGAGCAGATATTATAGTATTGTCAGAATCAGAAACCGTTTGTAGCAGACAGCTTAGTCTAGTGGTAATGCGTCTGCTTTCCGTCTGGGAGGTCATGAGTTCGAACCAGCGGCCGGGTCATAACAAACCCTTTAAAAAAGGTACCTGCTGTTGCCCTGCCTGACGCGTGGTATTTAGGGTAAAAGTGGGGTAATAATGGTCTCTGTTATGTAGTTGTAGGTTGTTATTTACAGTCGGTGATAGTAGCTCTCGATAACTCGATAACCTTTGGTTTTTCACCACCCTTTTTCCCATGTTCGTTTGTATTTTATTGTCAAATCATTGTAAATTTATGGAGAAAAATAAAATTACTATTACTATTCTTTGAGCTAATGTTAATTGTTGACCAAAAAGCCGACTTTAAATAACGATTATTATTACTATTATTATTATTATACAGGAGTAAGTGAGATATCACCACATGTAGTATTTGGATATTATCATGTTTGACAGTATAATGGATATAAATCAGGGGTGTGCAAATTTCGGTCCGTCGAGAGAATTTGTGCGGCCCGCGAAGAGATTTGTCAACCTAATGAAAGTGCGGCCCGGGCGATTAATTGGGTGTATCCAGCTGAAGTCCATGCCACGATCCCAAAGATAGTGCGGGTAGTTTTTTCCACTAGATCGGATGCCATTAACCCTTACAAGACGGTTGTAGCTTAATGTCACTGTACTACACAGACTGTGTGATACACATTACTAATACGCATTGTAATGAAATTACCACTATCTGTCCTGAAAGTAGAAATATATAGTTTGTAATATAAATTTTAATAACTTCTAAAATAGTTTCTTGAGTGTAGTAGTAATGATGTACGCAGGTCGGATGCAAAAAAAATCGTTATTAGGTCTTTCTGTACTTGGCTCCTTGATCAAACTGCCCGTGGCCCGCAGGAATTGCGGGAAAAATTAATGTGGCCCGGCTAGTCAGATAATTTGCACACCCCTGATATAGATATAGAGGAAGCAATGCAACAAACTTGAAAATATGCTAGTATTACGATGAAAAGTAATTGCTCATCCAACTCCAATTTAAGCGGCGGAAAATGCAGACATTAAACAAAGACTTGATCAAAACTAAAACATTTTAATCAACAAAACGGCACGATACAATACAAGGATGTTTTGAAGGTTGATTTCGTAGCTAAATGCTGAAAATTAATTTGCACACAAACCTACAGAAGTTCTATGTGCATGTAGAATATTCTGTGCAATGAATTCCCCACAAGAATCAGTGTATTCAGCTGTTACGGCCGTGCCGCTGAAACTACCCATAAACCTTGCATAACCTCAATTATGACTCGCTTGCAAATGTTGCGCCCATAAAAACTCGCTTCATGCTAAGAGTGTTAATTTCGTCGCTGGTGCTGCACTAATGGATACAAAGATAACACCACGAAACAAACATTTACTCTTCCAGTATGGTGATAATATTCTCAAATAACTTACGGGTGATTTAAAGGACAGGAAAAGGGGTACCTGAAGTAGGTTTCAGAAAAATTGCCTTAAAAAATTATACTACTTTGCAGCAATTTTATACACATATAATACACATATCGTTTGTTCTCATTTTAAATCTTCCGCAATACTGTTCCGAAGTCGCCATTACATGACGTCATGTGCCAAACTATGAACTATGAATTTTATTTCACATATCAATATACCATATTGTACACATAAATAAAGAATAAATAAAATGATTTGAGTAGTGTGAGGTGAGTGTACGACCATACGGTCATTAACACACTCACCTTTTGTAGATGACTCAATGAAATTGATGTAATAAAGTAAATGATGTAATAATAGCAAGGAAACATAAGGAAAACATAACATGGAATTACGATTTTGATATGAATATTGAAATAATTTTGAAATAAAGTAAATGATGTAATAATAGCAAGGAAACATAAGGAAAACATAATATGTAATTACGATTTTGATATAGGCTGCGATGAATGAATAATTTCATTTAAATTGATTTATACCTTTTACTAATAAAGTAACAAAGTTCGTAATGGTACCTATTAGTAAAAGAAAAACATTAGTGCAAAAAGACACACGTGCACAAAAAAGAGAAAAAACCTCTGGTTTTCTACGTCAATGAATATTTACTAAGTAAAAATATCTTATATTGTTTGGTAGCTATTTGTATAGAAGGAGAGGAAATGATTGTATTGGGTACACTATTCCACAAAATAACTCATTGTGCTGTAAGGTATTTAAGCCATATGCTGTGTTAAATCGTGTTTGAAAATAGTGCCCCATACTGGAAGACCTAGTATAGTGAGAGTGAACATCTTTGAT
>JAQGDQ010000767.1:0-99565 GCA_030141605.1 Tubiluchus corallicola
GCTGCTGCTGCTGCTGCTGCTGCTGCTGCTGCTGCTGCTGCTGCTGCTACTACTGCTACTACTACTGCTACTACTACTACCACTACTACTACTGCTGCTGCTACTACTGCTACTACTACTACTACTACTGCTACTACTACTACCACTACTACTACTGCTACTACTAGTACCACTACCACTACTACTACTACTACTACTACCACTACTACTACTACTACCCACTCAAACTGTAATTGTGACATATGATGTGGGCAAGCCTCAGCGAGCTAAATAACGAATAAATATATTTAAATAACAAATAAATGTAAATAAATAACTTATTTATACTTTAGGATGGTATGGACTGGGTATGCAAATCACTTAAGAAGAAATGAGAAGAGTCTTACATTAAGCAATGCACAGAATCACCATTCCAAAGGAATTCCATATGTATTCTACTGTATTCTTTGCACATCCGAACTCAAGCAAACGTTATCTGGCACTGTATAGGTTTTACCACTAGTTCCGTTAGTACCATTTATTTCTGTTAAATGTCTTTTGTGCCCGTATGAGAACAGGGTCGTCTTACATCGTTTTAGGCCCCCCTGGGCCCTACCCCCCCCCCCCCCCACTCACAGGAATAAAATGTAAAAGGTTGATAAAATGAAACATGTATTTATTGTATTGGTGCTTGCAACCAGATGAGTGTTTAAACATTAAAAATGATGCTATACAGTGTTCCCTTGCTACTTCGTGGTTCGTTTATCGCGGTATTTTCGCTGTCTCGCGGGTTTTTGCGGTACTCCGTCTAAAGTATTTTTGCACGTGCGTAGTACGTATTGTACAGTAACGTATAGATTTGATCAATTTTGCATAAAAAATCTCAAAATGTTATAAAAATATGATGAAAACATTAATTCTAACATGAAAAGAATATTACAAATCATGAAAAATGACCATTTACAGTAAATAGTGTATTTATTCGGCGGATGAATACACACCAAAAACGAAATGTAGTACTTGCGGCCGCTTGAGATGCTACTTGCCGACGTGAGATTGTACGCAACACACGATTGGTTGATTGATGGAAAGCGACCAACCAGGGAACTACTAAAATAAGTATAGCCTCCCTACTTTGCGGTTCGTTTATCGCGGGTGGGCCTGGAACGGAACACCCGGGATAAGTGAGGGAACACTGTACAGCAAAAGTTAATCAATACAAACGTTTGAATACAACACAACACAACATGAGCCTTGAAAAAACACAAACTTTCAACGTATGAATGATAAACAATACACGTGGAGATTGTCACACAATAAGAAATACGTAGTAATAGTATCTTTCATTGACAGTAAGTCACAACATACGTAGATTAGTATGGGCCTCTATGCTTGTGGCTCAACTCCGGTCAATTGTCCAGCTTGCTAATGCATTAAGATGACCCTGTATGAGAACGTATGATCATTTTCCTGTTTATGTAAACATTCCACTGCACGGTACTTTTTAATCGTGATCATCAGCTTCTAGAAGTAAGCAATTAATCTCCTTTGTCGTGTATTTTGCACTTAGTGCGGAGAAAAAAACAAGCGAAATTTGTTTCGTAAAATATCTCTGTGCATCACAATCTGTGGTGGTCGACTTGCCCTAGAAATATTAATCTTTTTGTGCCATTTCTTGTGACTCGGTTGTTCTGGGTGCTTGTGTCAATTTTTCGCGTATTTTATTTAATTATTAATGAATTTATTTATGTTTGTACGAGAAACGCTGACTGCTACTGTATGAATATGTATAAGTTGTGTTGTTTCCAATCTAGTCATTTTTATTAAGTAATGTAAGCGTTTCCATTCTGTCTCAAAAATAATGGTGAGTTATCGCTATGGTAACGTACTCTGCTTAAATGGATTTTCTTTTGTGCTCATGTGCTGTGCCGGCTCGTAGCTAAAATTAGTGAGCGGCACTGCTCAGGTAAATTTTTAGCCATTGTTTTAATACTGTGTAAAACAAAACAAACATATGTAATTTTAATGTTGTAATTTTGAACAAACAAAAATTTAGATTGTTTTTACCTACAGTTTAAGATTTGGTCCGGTTTTGCTTTAAAGGACAAAAAAATGGCCAACCAAAGTATAATCTTAAGCGAATAAAGTACTCACGTTTTCGCATTTACTCCAATTTCTGTAAAATATTTCAACCGCTGCAGTAAACGTTGGCACAGACATGTTTCATTTAGTCCGCCAATTGAAAAGCCAGCATGTGACTGATCACGTGGCATGACATCACTCGAACACAGTCGCCGTGAGTTCTGAGCACGTGTAGTATAAAGATTTGTGTTGTGGTTCTGTGACGTCATCTAATATGGCGCCGCCGTGACAGTCTCGCGGGAGAATTTAAAATGAAACAAACAGGAAATTCTTTTAACGTGAGAATGATAAACGCTTAAGATTGCCTCTAACCGTTATAATTCTTTAGTGAAAATTTTCTGAGACTTGCTTTAACTAGGCCTTTTCTTGTCATTTAAAAAGGTTTGATTGTATATTGATAGTTTTTCATACTGAAGGAAATTTACTTTAGCTTTACCTTACAGGAAAAAATTTACAATTCCACGCTGTTACTTTACATTATTTTTACTTTAAAATTGGCTGGCACGAGATTTCGGCATCATTTTACGCCTAGCTTTGGTTAGGAAAGCTATTGAACTGTTCATTTCTTTTCATTTTTGTTTATTGTTTTTCACAATTTCTGTGTGATGAATAATTCTGGTAGCATGATGGTGGTGTGATGTGTACTGTTTGTTTTACCAGGTCAAGTTCATGGCTACTAGTTTTAACACTTAAGCGAGGTATTAGTTCAACACTAATTTTAGCAGATGACAACATCAGTGTGTAAACAGTGGTAATTATATAAATGTTAGTTTAAACAATGTAATATGCATGAAGTGCTGACATCTGTTGATACAAAAATGGAGCTTATAAGCTGGTGCATGTTTAACCTATCTATTTACAAGTATTGCTTTTTCAGTGAGATAAAAACAGCTGTTTGAATTATTTAGGAAGCATTATTAGTCTTGTTTTGAATCTCTGTACTATTGTGATCCCCCGTGCCGTCCATGATTACGTATTGTATGATAAATATATCACGGTATAAATAATCTTTTTTATTTATCTTGCAACACACGCACAGTTATAATACAATTATAATAATACAATTTGGAAACAAAAATGTGAAGAAAGGGCAGAGAAAGACCAATTGGTCATCCAGTCAGCTGCCCTTTGGTTAGTCATGAGCATTTTTATAAGCGCTACAGTGTATTAGTATTAGCACTGCTTATAATAAAGATTTAATTGTTACGAATGACATTAAATTGATATGCTTATAACTTGTTAATACAATTCATACACAGGAATAATAAGTTCATAATAAAAAAAATCAAACAAGAAGTGAAAATAAAAATCTGACAACGGAAACAATGGCAACTGAAATATACTTTATAACAAAAGCATAATTCTTAGACAGTCAAAAATAAATTATGATGTAAATAATAGAACTGAGAATCAGGTTTATCTATATATTGGGATACTGAAGTATATTAAATTGGGCATTAATTTTCATGCACAGGTATATTTTATACAGAAGTTATAAAATATCAACTGTTTACAGTTTTTGCATATTACATTTGCACTCAATAAAACTACTGTAGAATACATTTTACTTGCGACAACAAATTCGTAACAGATGTTAAAGTTTATACGACAATATTTATTTGAAATTAAATATTTATGCCAGAATTATTATAAAATTCACGACTCATTAGAAATTCCAGGAGAAAACGAAGGTGATATTCTGTTGCCTAGACAAAACTGCACAGCATCTGTAATAGTCATTCATAATTAATGATATCTGCAGATCAATAAAAGATATATGCTTCGTTACTGCAATATACATGATTAGGTTGGGTTTATGGTAAGAGCGAAAGTCGCAGCGAATCTAGATAATTGTTTAACTTCATACATTAAAGTCAGAAAGTAGAAATATGTTAAATAAAGATACATACAAGATAGCTTACAGAAATGCAAGTTTTTAACAATTGTTTAAGATGATATTAGTTAGAATGTAATACGTGTAGCAAATCATCAAACAAAAATAAATGTGACATACAATATTCTAATGCACTGTATATTACATTATATTATATTATATTATATATAATATAATATATTATATTATATTATATTATATTATATTATATTATATTATATTATATTATATTATATTATATTATATTATATTATATTATATTATATTATATTATATTATATTATATTATATTATATTATATTACATTACATTACATTACATTACATTACATTACATTATATTATACTATATTATAGTATAATTTAGTCTATTACAATATGTTATATTATATTATATTATACAATATTATATTGTATGGCATATGCAGCTAACTCCATAAATTCTCTAAGCTAAAAGTAGTATTTTAAAAGTAATATCAGTTATTATTATTATGCTACATGGTGGCCCACAAAAAATGACAAATTTTCACTTAACACAAATGAACAATTGGCAAATACTAAACACGTTTTTAGTGTAAGCTGTGGAATTATTTTAGTTACACGATTTCGTTCTGAAATGTACAGTTTTAGTTCCGTGTTTCGACCTTGACACAATGGCACAATTGTACCAACACTTTTAATTTGATTTGCCTTTAAGTATTAACAATAAACATTCTATATATTCCTGGCAAAATCAGAAGAAATCACATTCAAAAATTTTGGAAATATTTCATAACAAACACCATTTATAACTGATTTCATAACAAGTGCCAATCATAGCTGATTTCACAAGAAACACCAAATCTACTTTACACACAAAATGGTTATTATGATAAAAACTGCTTAACACAAGAAAACAACAGTACAGCCTGAAAAAGAATGCTTCATATCATTTTTAATGGGCCACCTTGTACAATCTCTAATACTCTGACTAACAATACAACCTTCATATCATTTTTAATGGGTCACCCAGTATGATCTCTAATACTCTGACTAATAATACAACCTTCATATCATTTTTAATGGGCCACCCAGTATGATCTCTAATACTCTGACTAACAATACAACCTTCATATCATTTTTATTGGGCCACCCAGTATAATCTCTAATACTTTGACTAACAATACAACCTTCACATCATTTTTAATGGGCCACCCAGTATGATCTCTAATACTCTGACTAACAATACAACCTTCATATCATTTTTAATGGGCCACCCAGTATGATCTCTAATACTTTGACTAACAATACAACCTTTACATCATTTTTAATGGGCCACCCAGTATAATCTCTAATACTTTGACTAACAATACAACCTTCATATCATTTTTATTGGGCCACCCAGTATAATCTCTAATACTTTGACTAACAATACAACCTTCACATCATTTTTAATGAGCCACCCAGTATGATCTCTAATACTCTGACTAACAATACAACCTTCACATCATTTTTAATGGGCCACCCAGTATGATCTCTAATACTCTGACTAATAATACAACCTATACTACATGCATGTATAAAACAGTTGATATTACAACATCTGAATCTAATTACAGTATACAAACAAACAAATAAACAACCCATGATAAACACTAGATAAAAGATATAATCTCTGTAAAAGTTAGAAATGTAAAATACTAAAAAAATATAGCTGCATAAAATCAGACTTGGATTAAAGGAAACACATTCTAATTCATGTGATTTTGTTTACTGTTTTGATAAGTTTAGTAAATTTGTGATTTCTGTACAAATAAAAGTTGGTAAAAAAGAAGATTTTTTAAAAGCGAATGCGATAAGAACACTGTGATGGTGTTACGGGTAAGAGTGTGAAACGACAAGCTGAAATGCTAATGCTAAAGGCACATTCACACCAACTAAAAATGTATGCAATGAATTAAAATCGACTACTGAATGTTTCGCTTACATCTAAGTACAAGTGTGTTCGAAAATAACCGTCGCCTCCCACCGAGCAACTAAACTTCTATTTAAAAATAACCATCACCTCCCCCACTAACCTTAGAAATTTCACCACTCATCAGAATGTTTCAAAAATCCAAACATCAAAACGAGCAGATGGATGTAGAACTCCAGCACATCCCGCTAGCTAGCAAGAAATGCATTTGAGATGACGAATAAACGTGCAATGCTGTTAGCAAATGGTCCATTTCATTAACATAATGTACATTATTTTGTTGTATTTTTGTTGCTGAACAGGAACACTATAAAGGACCACCAACACCGATCCCGAGTTTTCGTAATGTTTTCCTAAGTAAAAATCTTCGTATAATAAGGTACTCGGATATAAAGGACTTTTGGTTAGAAGGGACGATATCTTCAGGTCCTGCAGAAGAGAAACCCAGGTAAATTACCTCGCATAAGGACCCCCTATGATCAAAGAGAGATTGATCGATTTTTAACCTCAATTTTTCGCAAACACGTCCTTCGAACAGCTCGGTTTCCACGGTCACGTACATCTCGCATCACTGAAGGAGCTTCCTACGTACCGTTTGCAATAAATGTGTAGCAATAATCCATAAAAATATGGATAAAAGTACAGAAAAGTACAGGTCTAGATACACCCTCGGTCTGACTCAACTTCAGCTGTAAAGGACATTGGATATAAGGGACGGTTTTGCTTGTCTAGAGGTGTCCCTTGTATCCGAGTTAACTTCTGCCGAGCGATTGCTGAATTTGAACCAATCATTTTTCAGAATTTGGTACAAATGTTGCCTACCCACCGAAATATTATATCGGTTTTTTCCGGTCCCGAGGTGTCCTTTATATCCGAAGTTGAGCTATAAGGGACGGTTTTTTCCGGTCCCGAGGTGTCCCTTATATCCGAGGTTGAGCTATAAGGGACGGTTTTTTCCGGTCCGGAGGTGTCCCTTATATCCGAGGTTGAGCTATAAGGGACGGTTTTTTCCGGTCCCGAGGTGTCCCTTATATCCGAGGTTGAGCTATAAGAGACGGTTTTTTCCGGTCCCGAGGTGTCCTTTATATCCGAGGTTGAGCTATAAGGGACGGTTTTTTCCGGTCCCGAGGTGTCCTTTATATCCGAGGTGTAGCTATAAGGGACAGTTTTTTCCCGTCCCGAGGTGTCCTTTATATCCGAGGTTGAGCTATAAGGGACGGTTTATTCCGGTCCGGAGGTGTCCTTTATATCCGAAGTTGAGCTATAAGGGACAGTTTTTTCTGGTCCCGAGGTGTCCTTTATATCCGAGGTTGAGCTATAAGGGACGGTTTTTTCCGGTCCGGAGGTGTCCTTTATATCCGAAGTTGAGCTATAAGGGACGGTTTTTTCCGGTCCCGAGGTGTCCTTTATATCCGAGGTTGAGCTATAAGGGACGGTTTTTCCGGTCCCGAGGTGTCATTTATATCCAAGGTTGAGCTATGAGGGACGGTTTTTTCTGGGCCCGAGTTGTCCTTTATATCCGAGGTTGAGCTATAAGGGACGGTTTTTTCCCGTCCCGAGGTGTCCCTTATATCCGAGGTTGAGCTATAAGGGACGGTTTTTTCCGGTCCCGAGGTGTCCCTTATATCCGAGGTTGAGCTATAAGGGACGGTTTTTTCCGGTCCCGAGGTGTCCTTTATATCCGAGGTTGAGCTATAAGGGATGGTTTTTTCTGGTCCCGAGGTGTCATTTATATCCAAGGTTGAGCTATAAGGGACGGTTTTTTCCGGTCCCGAGGTGTCCTTTATATCCGAGGTTGAGCTATAAGGGACGGTTTTTTCCAGTCCCAAGGTGTCCTTTATATCCAAGGTTGAGCTATAAGGGACGGTTTTTTCTGGTCCCGAGGTGTCTTTATATCCGAGGTTGAGCTATAAGGGACGGTTTTTTCCGGTCCCGAGGTGTCCTTTATATCCGAGGTTGACTGTATTTTACTTTTGGAAAATTATTCGAATTGAAAAACTCTTCTCCTGAAGCCCTAAGCATGTGCTTATTTTGCTTAAAGGTTAATTCAGGGCTGGTTTTGGTAAACAAATTCTCTGTTATGAAAACTATAGTAGAGATCACGTGATCAGTTTAAATATCTTCACAAAAAACTTATCAATGGCTTCCTTCTTTATATCTTTTACTTGCTACTTACAGTTACTTTTTAGTGATTACCTAATTGTTTAATTAACTATTTAATTAGTTATTTAACGGATTATTTCTCCATCCGCTGGCTTCAACCTGCCATTGCTGTTGAGGCACCGCAGAGCATTCTGCCATCAGGAGGTTCCTCCGATCTGGCTTCACTTCCAGACACTTGTTAGTTTCTGGGTGGTACAGCGCAAGAGTCTGAAAGAATAAAATGGTAAATTAACTGCAAACAGGTAAGAAGGTCATGACCTAAGAGGATTGAGAAGCTGCAAACAGGTATGAAGGTCATGACCTAAGAGGATTGAGAAGCTGCAAACAGGTATGAAGGTCATGACCTAAGAGGATTGAGAAACTGCAAACAGTTACGAAGGTCACGACCTACGAGGATTGAGAAGCTGCAAACAGGTGTGAAGGTCACGACCTAAGAGGATTGAGAAGCTGCAAACAGGTACGAAGGTCATGACCTAAGAAGACTGAGAAGCTGCAAACAGGTACGAAGGTCATGACCTAAGAGGATTGAGAAGCTGCAAACAGGTACGAAGGCCATGACCTAAGTGGATTGAGAAGCTGCAAACAGGTACGAAGGTCATGACCCAAGAGGATTGAGAAGCTGCAAACAGGTACGAAGGTCATGACCCAAGAGGACTGAGAAGCTGCAAACAGGTACGAAGGTCATGACCTAAGAGGACTGAGAAGCTGCAAACAGGTACGAAGGCCATGACCTAAGTGGATTGAGAAGCTGCAAACAGGTACGAAGGCCATGACCTAAGTGGATTGAGAAGCTGCAAACAGGTACGAAGGTCATGACCTAAGAGGACTGAGAAGCTGCAAACAGGTACGAAGGTCATGACCTACGAGGATTGAGAAGCTGCAAACAGGTACGAAGGTCATGACCTAAGAGGATTGAGAAGCTGTAAACAGGTACCAAGGTCATGACCTAAGAGGACTGAGAAGCTGCAAACAGGTACGAAGGTCATGACCTAAGAGAATTGAGAAGCTGCAAACAGGTACGAAGGTCATGAGCTAAGAGGATTGAGAAGCTGCAAACAGGTAGGAAGGTCATGAGCTAAGAGGATTGAGAAGCTGCAAACAGGTACGAAGATCATGACCTAAGAGGATTGAGAAGCTGCAAACAGATACGAAGGTCATGAGCTAAGAGGATTGAGAAGCTGCAAACAGGTATGAAGGTTATGAGCTAAGAGGATTGAGAAGCTGCAAACAGGTATGAAGGTCATGACCTAAGAGGATTGAGAAGCTGCAAACAGGTACGAAGGTCATGACCTAAGAGGATTGAGAAGCTGCAAACAGGTACGAAGGTCATGACCTAAGAGGATTGAGAAGCTGCAAACAGGTACGAAGGTCATGACCTAAGAGGATTGAGAAGCTGCAAACAGGTACGAAGGTCATGACCTAAGAGGATTGAGAAGCTGCAAACAGGTACGAAGGTCATGACCTAAGAGGATTGAGAAGCTGCAAACAGGTACGAAGGTCATGACCTAAGAGGATTGAGAAGCTGCAAACAGGTATGAAGGTCATGACCTAAGAGGATTGAGAAGCTGCAAACAGGTACGAAGGTCATGACCTAAGAGGATTGAGAAGCTGCAAACAGGTACGAGGTCATGACCTAAGAGGATTGAGAAGCTGCAAACAGGTATGAAGGTCATGACCTAAGAGGATTGAGAAGCTGCAAACGGTACGAGTATGTAAAGGACTGAGAAACAGCAAACAGGTACGAAAGCCAAAATCAGTGTAGCAAACAGAACCGCCTAGAGCAAATATCTAATGTGGCGATCATCCATTCCTTCACTAATCAGGCTTGGTGTTGCTTAACTTCAGGTATTAAATGTCTCAGATACATTTGTACAAATCCTCCCAAGAAACCAAAATCAGTGTAGCAAACAGAACCGCCTAGATCATCCATTCTTTCACTAATCAGGCCTGGTGTTGCTTAACTTCAGGTATTAAATAAATACCATATCTACTCGCATCTTTTGAGCTACTCGGGCTACAATGTAAATCTTGTTGAGTCAAACTTACCAATTTGTTGTAAATCCAGTACTGATTGTGGCCAAGACCATGACATTGATTCATCATAATGTGTTCCGGTCCTGCGTCCATGCACGACTCCTCCCTGCGCAATTCACCGTCTCTTGTAAGATGCCAAAGCTGCAAGGAAAGGCAAACTGAGGTCATCTTCTACTGACAAATTACATACATCAGTAGAAATAGCGTTCACACTGTTCAAATAAACTAAAGGCTGGTGCACAATTCACATTTGTAGTCAATGACAAAACAACCGGTAATTGAATTCTGTCAAGAGATTGAGCGTCCAAAACTCATTCATTTTGCTGCCAAGTTTTATTTTTTCCAGCTGTCTCTCCCTCCTTCCTCTTTCTCTCTTTCTCTCTCTCTCTCTCTCTCTCTCTCTCTCTCTCTCTCTCTCTCCCTCTCTCATTTTTTAATACAAACAAGAATCAAAAATAGTTCGCTATATCCAAAATTCATTATAACGAACTCTTGTGTCGAAAACTTGTTAAAATGGAATTTTTATTACGTAACACTAAATGACTGTTATTAGGAGTAGCAATTTTATCAGTAACGCCAATCATGTGAACATCTTACCTGATTGCCACGTTGATTATGACAAGGCCACAATCTCATGGCTTTTCCATGATAAGCCTGGGAATCAGAGCTGTCTAAACAGGCATCTGAACTTCCATCATTAATGTGATTTCTCAGCTGTAAAATTAATTAACTTTTTATAAAAACCATTCAGCTTTTTAATACGAGTAATCAACTTGACAACTACCAATTTCACAGGTAAAAAGGTAAAAAAGTCACAGGTTTAAAAGTCACAGGAAAAAAGTGACAGGTAAGAATGTCACAGGTAAAAAAGTCACAAGAAAAAAGTTACAGTCAAAAAGTCACAGGTAAAAAATTACAAGTTAGAAAGTCACAGGTAAAAAGTTACAGGTAAAAATGTCACAGAAAGAAAACACAGGTAAAAAGAAAACTACAGCAAGATGGGAAAAATAATAGGCTCCATTTTTTCTAAAATTTGATATGAAAGTAATTTAAGCACAGGCGTAAAGGCATTTTTTAATCACTTGTACAATACAAATTGTTTAGTTGGTAAATTAAAACATGCAATGGCTACTATACATTATAAACAACTTCTGAAAATTACAAAAGTTTGAATAGTATGTAAGAAATGGTTATTAAATTAAAATAGTTACACAAAAAGCTGTGGCCCTTTTCAGCTTTCATAGCAAAAACAGCTTCCTGTTCCGGTTGGCAAAATAAAGATGTTGTTTCTACTTATTTGGATCATATCTGGAGTTAAATCATTTTAAATACGAAAGACCTTGAATTTTAAAAAGCAACTCAACCGGAACTTACCCAACCGGAATACACAGATTTTCCAGGATGGAATTTTTCTGGCCACACGTTATTCATAAACCAGTCAAAGTTCTTACATTGCAAACGTTTGCGTATGGCTAATCGTGATGAAATATCACCATAGTTTATCTCTTTCACCTAAAAACAGTTTTAAGTGAATTTCATCTGCAACAGTGGAAAAAAGTCCGTCTGTTTTAAGTAGAAAATGCACAACGCATAATTATGCAGTCAAACCTTGCTATACCCCCTCCCTCCCCTCCCCCTCCACCTTCGTAATGCCAACCTCGCTTAGTGCCCAAATTTTCAGCAAAACAAACTGTCTACATAAATATTTTATTGACGATATACACAATCAATACAATTAAAATTACAATTACAATTACAAAACATTACATAAGTGAAGCAATATGTTATAATGAAAAAAAAACTACACAGACAAAACTCTGCACATGGGTATAATCTTCAACACAATATACAATAAAACGTAGTAATAATAATAATAATAATAATAATAATAATAACAACAACAACAACAACAACAACAACAACAATAATATAAAAAAATAAT
Source organism: Tubiluchus corallicola (assembly GCA_030141605.1). Classification (NCBI taxonomy): domain Eukaryota; kingdom Metazoa; phylum Priapulida; class Priapulimorpha; order Priapulimorphida; family Tubiluchidae; genus Tubiluchus; species Tubiluchus corallicola. Next base: position 12,108 of record JAQGDQ010000767.1, read on the forward strand.
AATAACAACAATAATAACAACAACAACAACAACAATAAAAATAATAATAATAATAATAACAACAATAATAACAACAACAACAACAATAATAACAATAATAATATTGCAAATTGACACCAGACAAAAGACAACATGTTACTCGAAGGTTAGTCTGTTTTCCATAACAAGTTTGTCCATAACAACGCAATATTTCACCTGACTCGGCGCGTACTCGTAGAAATATTGCTTGTACTCGTCCAGCCACACTTCGGCTAGTCGCACGCAATTACGGAAGTAGTTTGTGCCCGCCGGCCAAGTGTAAGGAAACTTCGTACGGTAAATATGGCCCACATGAGAGCACGGAGCCGTGACCAATGACCCGCCGCACATCCAGACCTGCAACGTCCAAAGTAGGTAGAAATTTCAAGTTTTCTAAACTGCAAGATTAGAGTTGTAGTTTTAGATTTGAAACTGTTACTTTTAGTTAATTAATGTTTTCAATTACCGTCTGCAGTACAAGAACAAAGAAGACGACAAAGGAAATGTCAATGGTGTCAAGTAAAGGTCAAACAAAGGTCAAATGCATTTGCTGTTAAATCTAAAGATACAAGAACAAAGAAAACTACAACGAAATGTCAATGGTGCCAAGCAAAGGTCAAACAAAGGTCAAATGCATTTGCTGTTAAATCTAAAGATACAAGAACAAAGAAAACTACAACGAAATGTCAATGGTGCCAAGCAAAGGTCAAACAAAGGTCAAATGCATTTGCTGTTAAATCTAAAAATCCAAGAACAAAAAAGACGACAAAGTAAATGTCAATGGTGTCAAGTAAAGGTCAAACAAAGGTCAAATGAATTTGCTGTTAAATCTAAAAATACAAGAACAAAGAAAACAACAAAGGAAATGTCAATGGTGTCAAGTAAAGGTCAAACAAAGGTCGAATGCATTTGCTGTGAAATCTAAAAATACGAGAACAAAGAAGACGACAAAGGAAATGTCAATGGTGTCAAGTAAAGGTCAAACAAAGGTCAAATGCATTTGCTATTAAATCTAAAATTACAAGAACAAAGAAAACAACAAAGGAAATGTCAATGGTGTCAAGTAAAGGTCAAACAAAGGTCGAATGCATTTGCTGTGAAATCTAAAAATCAGTTAACAAATAGACTGCAAAGAACTGCTTTTGGATGGCTTCACACAGCATACCACTTGTTCTGCTTGTTCAGTACCTCATTTCAAAAACTTCACATGATAACTACCCCTAATGCCTACATTAAGCATCACCCTGTTCTCAAGGGTTGGTCCTGAGCATGCAGAATGGCAAACAGTATAAAAAATGTGCATTTTTAAATAGTTATGCACCTAGGCAACCATTCAATCACCGTTCAATCAATACTTACGTGGTTTACCGGGTGAGTGAACATCTCGCAGTATGGCAGATTTGCTTAGCAAATTTTGAGTGATGGTGAATTAGCATTTTAATAACACGCAGTGTATAATTTAACATTCACTGCATTGCTAGCACGGCTGTCTGAAGTTGTCTCCTCTCTTAAACATGAGAAAACATTGTGTTAATGTGAATGTGAACACTGCATTAACTCATCGTAAAAAGTAAGGTCTTCTAAGACGTAAAATGATGTGAACACTTTAACACTACCTCAGTGTTACAAGTTTATCTTACCTTAAAAGACAACTCCAAATTTTCACCACCCCAGACATCGTACTCCGGATCATAAGTTCCCAAAGTTTCAAACCAATTTTTGTTTATTGCAAACAGACCGCCTGCCATGGTAGGAGTTCTGAAAAAGCGTAATTGACTTAGTTATCAGTTAATTTAACTCGAGAACTGCGCTGACGATCAGAAATTTAGAGATAGCACAGAACAGGCCACAATCTTAATGTTACTGATGCCACATTCTTCAGGTGCATTGAGACAAGCGAGTTTACTCTGCGACTACAACGTTTAGAAGTAATTCGCAGTAACGCGAGTAACTTCTGACCATGCTTGCGAGCTACAACGAGAGATAGCACAGAACAGGCCAAAATCTTAATCACAATCTCAATGTTACTCATGCCACATTCTTAAGGTGCATTGACGCAAGCGAGTTTACTCTGCGACTACAACGTTTAGAAGTAATTTGCAGTAACTCGAGTAACTTCTGACCACGCTTGCGAGCTACTGCGAGTGGAGTTACCGAAAAAACTCGCTACTCTGAATGCGCCATTAGTATCGAGTACCGTCCCCCATAATACGTTACTATCGGGTACCATCCCCCATAATACGTTACTATCGGGTACCGTCCCCCATAATACGTTAGCATCGGTACCGTCCCCCACAATACGTTACTATCGGGTACCGTCCCCCATAATACGTTAGTAACGGGTACTGTCCCCCATAATACGTTAGCATCGGTACCGTCCCCCACAATACGTTAGCATCGGTACCGTCCCCCACAATACGTTACTATCGGGTACCGTCCCCCATAATACATTACTATCGGGTACCGTCCCCCACAATACGTTAGCATTGGTACCGTCCCCCACAATACGTTACTATCGGGTACCGTCCCCCATAATACGTTAGTAACGGGTACCGTCCCCCATAATAGGTTACTATCAGGTACCATCTCCCATACTAATGGCGCGTTTAGACTAGACAGTTTTCTCTCGTGAGTTTTCCCTCTGACCACAAGCTCGCAAGTTTATCGCGGACTCTGCGAGTTGTGTCGGCAAGTTTTTGCAAACTTTCTGAGAATTGCTGAGTTTACGATACTCTCAGGGAGTGTTCACAAGTGAAAACTCACTAGCGTAAACCCGTCGTTACAATTCAAAAGGCAATTAAAAGCAAAACTTATTCGAATTTTAGCTGATGTTAAATTTCAAAGATAATTTTATACCTTGTTCTTATAGTAAAATTTCTATCTGTTTTATACTACTACTGATTACTTGATTGTATGCATTATTTTGAGTCCTAACATACAAGATACAGTAGATACACTGCGCGAACTTAAAAAAAATCCACGCATTGTGGAAGCACTGAGAAAGTACACCTCTTTAAATAGCGTAATGGTTTTTAATCCTTGGTCAATTTGGTGTGAGTCCTATAAGTCTACTAGTTCTACTATAAACTCTACATCTTGGTTACGAACATAAGAGATCTTAACACTATCGTTTCCTTACCTAATCATTATCTGATCTGTAAGATTTATACTCATCCAATTACAATTTAATTCACTAAATTTATTCACCTATCGTCCTTCTCCATTGTAATGAATAAAAGGAACCACTAAATTTCGGCGTACCTGACTGGGTCGACGCTTGTAAGGCCTTCAGAAACCCGGCGCTGCTTTTCCCCTGGTGGCAAAACAATCCAGTTGAAAACAAGTGGCCAGGTAAAACCTCCCACATAGATGTTCTTCGAAACGTCTAATGAATTTTCGAAAGCAAAGTCTTTAGTACCAATGACCGGAATGACGGGAACGGTAACGGTCCGGTTGTTCCGCGCGATGGGGTCAATAAGTGCTGGAAGCCAGCCTGCAGGAAAAAACTCGTGTGGTAGAAGCCAAACGATTTTACACTTCTTCTGTCTGTATGAACCATTTGATAAATATCTCTGTGTGAAAAGTAAAAGTAAATGTGAACGATACTTTAACCTGCATGCAGACCCGACGAGAGCCCAGGGCCAAGGGTATCTGGGAGGGGGAGAGGGGGAGATTAAGGACCCAGCTAAGTTTTTTCTCCAAAAAGTTTTCTACGTGGACTATATACAGTGACCACAGCACCAATGTCGTAGGTTCTTACAGTATGTCTTTAATGCAGTCATTCCCGTGTTTAGTTCGGCTTCACGTAATGTTTTGTCACTTATCAAGTTAATCTAATTAAATTTAAATATGTCTACCAGTTGACTCATCTACTGCTTGAAAACGCTAAAGATAATAAGATGTGAGGAGATTTTCAAATGTAGTAATTTGTCATATTACATTAATGAAGTATAATTTCTGATGAGACACCTAGAAATATCTAAACATACATTTAAACACAAAAAAGATCTTAAAATGTATATCTGAAACAGACAATATCTATCTATAGTACATCTGCAGTTCACTAAATGATGTAAACCTTTGGCAAAATTTTATGCACAACCTGTATAAGATACGATTGTCAATTGGACATTGTCAAAAACCATGAAAAAACTTTCCTTTAATGACAAACAATCAAACTGACTACAAAAATGCAAACCACACCCAAAGTTGCGCCTCCAGAACAAGTATAGAGAAAATTTCCTAAGAGTGAAGTGAACGATCTGCTCTCTAGACCACGTGATTAGCCGACAAAAATACCCGATCAGATAACTACTCAAGAGAAGCCTACCTACTGTACACTCGCAATGTGAATCCTGATAGACCAGGACTTCTCCCGAGGCATGTTTCCCTCCTATTAGCCGAGCCCGTATGAGACCTTCTCTTTTGCTCGCTCTGACAATCTTTACTTTTTTCATTGTGCTCACATATTCTTCCAGGGGTTTGTTTGTATGACCTGTTAAAAGCACCAGCTCTCTGTCACCAGATAATGAAAGAACAATTCAAGTTCAAATAAATTACAGAGTCATCCGGAGAAAGACGGGGTATACAGCCAAGTGCTCACTGTGACCAAAATTAAGCAATGTTAAAGCTGATGAGTGAATAGCTGGTGGCAACCTAACTTAAATACTCACTCTGGAAAGTTGAACTCGCTGTGCAAATTGTGGCTGTTTACCTCATTAAGAACAGATCTATTTACATCACAGCAAAAATGATAAATGCTGAATTACAGCTTTGTTTATATCACACCAAAGTGTATAAAATGGTCACCATAATAAGCAACGTTTTTGGATATGTATACATATACACATAATATTAATAATTGTAATATGGACAGTTTACATTCTTATTACACAAAATGAAATTTAAGGTTTACTTCTCTTGGAAAAATCGTCTACGAGTATTATCTCGTGTAGGATGTCAGCTGGAGATCTGTCCAAGACGCTGTGTACGGTCCGCAGTAAAACAGACAGCGCCTCCTCGTGGAATACAATGATCACGCTGACCGTGGGTAAGTTCTTCAAGTAGGATTGCTTTAAACAGCTAAAAATAAAACCACAAAAGCACCTTCAGTTGTCATAAAGTCATAAACATATGACCGCGTTGTTGCCGTTAATCATGTTGGCCTCATTTGCTTTAATAAATTCACAAGATTATGATGGCAGTAACGAATGAATGGTGGCAATGATGGTATAGTGGAAACCATTGAAATTTAAGACAAAAAGGAGTAATGTTACAGTTTGTAGAGCTGACAAACTTCTATCTTCTTGCGTAAAAATTCACAAAACTTTAATATAAAAGCAAGTAGCTTATAACAAAATAAAGGAACAAATTTCCAGGCCAGAACTCTGGCTTTCTGCTAGTCTGACAACTCTCTTTTGCTCCATTCTGCTCTGTCTCCCTAAACTTGCCCAACGAGTTCACTAATCAAGGTGTTATTATATCTATGGCTCAGGTACAACTTAGTCAGGCGCAATAGTAAATCCAAAAATGCATTACTATATAAAGTAAAAATTAAGAAATACAGTGTAATTAGCAATTTACATCCTCTGACAAGCAAGAAACTTGTACTAACTTACTCTGGATGTCGCATATCAGGTAAACGCCTACGTAAAGATATCTGGTCACTCAAATACTCATCAAAATCATTTTTGGCTATGCCGCGATTATAGAGATGACGTTGTTCGGGCGTTAGTTCCTCCTTCTTTGTCATTATTGGCTTGCCCATGTCTCCCGGACCTCCCGGAACCGGGCTGAAGTAAAAACATCTGATGATTGAAACGAAATTACAAAGTCTCAATGACGAGAAAATTGACATTTTAATAGAAACTTTTCTTTCATAATGGCAGGGGCAGCTCGTAGTTAAAGTTAGTGGGTGCTGCTTTACACAATATGTACACTTTACGTACAGGGTGTTCTAAAAGAAGTGCTATAGTAGAAATGAGTTGAACAAATTGCAAAAGAATATACATGAATAATGGGTGCCATAGTAGTTTTCATTGCAATGCTTTCTAAAGTTTATGCGTTCTACGTACAGGTTGTTCCAAAAGAAGCAATACAATAGAAATATCCTGGAGAGAAATATGTATACAGACTTACTGATTCTCTATGGTGTAATATAGGTATGCTTATAGCATTTGTTAGTGCGCTATTTCTTTTGGAACAGCCTATCTTATGGCTTCACTAAAAATTATTTGTGTGTGAAGATACTCTAGTTAGTTTTAAGTACATGAGTAAGTTAAATGGCACTTTCTCCACACTAATAACACTTATAGCAGTAAAATGTTAATAAGTACTTTAGTTTTCAGTGCTTTAGTAAGTTTTAAGCACGTTAGTGATTTCTAAGTACTTACTCCACAATTAAAGTCTTGTTACCACAAACAACTTTCCGAGGCTCATCTGGTGAAATCAAATTGGAACGTTTCGCATCGCCAAAGGTGTCATTTTGAGTAGTAGTATTTGTCGCCTCTATCATGATGATAGTGTCGGCCCGTTTTGGCTTTGAGTTCGTCAAAACTAACCGAAGAGGCTGAAGAGGCTGAACAGCCGAACTGCTGAAAGACGCGGTTAGCATAGTGATTCCGGTGGTAATTTTCGACAATGTACCGCTCCTTTTTTTAATGAATAACCTATCGTTAATAAGAATGGATACGTCGCCAGCAATGAGTTTATGCATCACAAGAACTAAGCTAATGTACAAGAAAGCTAGCAATACCGGGTGTCGAAGTAACTTACGCAACATGTTGCTACAGACAACCTGGTTGGGTGCTAATTACGAATATTTGAATGTTTCACTTTTTTTCAATTTGCATTTATAGTAAATAATAATAATTCACTAAAACCAGAACTGAACATACTTAATGCATAGTGCAATGTAAGTTGTGAAAACTGCTAACATTTTGACTACATGTGCATTATATTATATCACCCACGTAATGAACAGCAGGTAACAGGTGTGAATATGTTAATAACTAGTTAGTTATGCCAACATGCAAAAATTGGTGCATTTCTGTATAAAAGAGACTGCATTATTGTATAGTTGTAATTTATTTTAGATGTGAATTTGATTGTATTGTAATTTTATTGTGTTATACTGTAAACTTTTCATGATGTACTGTATCTTTGATACGAAATAAAGATTTACCATTATTACTATTGTATTGTTCACTGTAAACTCATTGCATGTGCCATAAGTGTGCTGACGCATCAGTCAGAATGGTCACGTGACCGCCTATTGTTTCAACACGCACGTGTCTGTAGAAGACGGAGTAGTGGATTTTAAGACTCTGTTGCATTTTTCTAATTCCTTTGGTGTTTAGAACAGTGCATCATTATTGATTTCATTTTGTGTGTTTACTGTTTCTTTACTAAACAATTATAAGCAGTCGTTGAAGTGTTTGAACTCGTTTGTCGTTAAAAATTAAGCATCTAATTAGCATGTTCTCCACAGTATCTCTGAAGGTTGTGCAATGAGACAGGGCATCGCATCAATAACCACTATACAGCAGATTAAAAAAAATTCATTACGGCGTATCTCAGTTACGTAGAAAGAAAAAACAAGCATCTATTCTACTTTTATTATTGTATTGTGTATTAATGTCGTGAATATAAAATGTTAAAATTGCACATAATAATATTAAACTTGTTTGTTTGTGTATAATAATGCCTAATCTATAGATTTGTGCACAGTTAGCAATACTTAGTACAAAAATTTCTAAATTGTGCTTTTGTAGTTAAACCTATCAAAACTGTATGCTTACACGTAAGAACATTATTATTGTACAGTTGTAAATAATTGTAGTTAAATCTGTCAAACTGTATGCTTATACATAACAACGTTATTATTGTATAGTTGTAAATAATTGTAGTTTAATCTGTCAAAACTGTATGCTTATACGTAACAACGTTATTATTGTATAGTTGTAAATAATTGTAGTTTAATCTGTGAAAACTGTATGCTTATACGTAACAACGTTATTATTGTATAGTTGTAAATAATTGTAGTTTAATCTGTGAAAACTGTATGCTTATACGTAACAACGTTATTATTGTATAGTTGTAAATAATGCTATACGGCTGCAGAAAAAGACATTAAAATTGAACACATTTCCCACAATTACGACAATTTATTATCCAAAACTTTACACTAAAAATAATTTAGATTTCAAATTTGAAGTAAAGTTACTATTCTACGTAAAAAACACAGTTGAGGCAGGACGTAAGATGATGTATCCTTCCAACAAATCTTCCTGACCTTAACAATGCAATAAAAATAAAGGCCATGTCATTCTTTCTAATATCAGTTTTTTTCAATCATTATTTTACTTACAAAAAATTACAATAAACCTATGCACAATTAAGAAAACATTAATAAAAAGCAAAAACTACCAACTAAAACAAAAAAAATGAAACGACACCTCGTTATTATGCTTTCCCATTAAAAAACTTAAAAATCACTAAAATAACTTTCTGAAGATACACAAGTGAGCATTTTCTGAAATTATATAATCTAGACGTAGTTCAACATCTTAACTCCTTCACATGAAACAACTTTCAAGAAGCTATGATAGTCAAAATTATCTTTTATATGTTATTTACATTTCTGGAACTAAAATATGTCTCTGTGAATACACCGAAAGAGCTTTTCTTCCGCGAAATTTACGCTAGCGACAATTCAAGACTCCGGTGACTGAACGCACAAAAAACACAGTACAGTTAGCTCACTGAGCTACAATTGTAATTAAGAAAAATAATTAATTAACGACTGTACACGGCTAATCTCATACAGGTATTATGGGTTATATACATACATAACTGCTACTGCAAGTTTGCTTTTACAAAAACTTTGAAAATTGTTCGAAATGCTCTAGAAATTTCATCCAAAGAAACGAGTGCTGGTGCTGAGAGACCCAGTCCTCTGCACTGTAAACAATGAACTAGGTCATCCTGCAATGTAAAGCGTAGACCCTTTTGTGCAATAAAAGAAGCGGGTCCCATTTTCCTTTATTTTAAAAGCAGAGTTGGTCCTAAAAGTATTTAGTAGAGATACACACAACTGAGAAAGGACGGAAATGGCACGAAAATGGACGGCACAAGGAAGAAGATGGACGCGGCATGAAAGTAAATATAACTTGGCTGCCTTGTTGCTTTTACGCAACACAAACATTCACTGTAAAGCCAAGTTACAACCATTTAAAAATCATTCTCCATTATTCGCTCTTGTATTTGTCCACGGGTAGATAAAGTAGATTACGCAACGTTGTACGTGCGCCTGTGAGTCATCACAACTGCACCGATCGTGGCAATACACATTCCCCACGCCCCTACCATAAGCCAGTACGCCCAGCCCAAGTGTCTCTCCATCGATACTCCATTGATGAAATCCCTCTCTTCTCGCAGATGGAGTGAGAGTGCATACGTCAACAGCGCAACTGTCAGCACTATGACTAGAGAAATGAAAAATAAAGTTGTTATGGAATCAAGTCGACTATAAACGCAAAGTTTTAATCACACAAAACTTCAACACTAAATTAGAAAAATCTGAAAGGTTCTTTCCACTTGCACTCGAACCCAAGACCTTCTGTTTTCTGGGCAGTTACGCTAACCAATAAAGTTTTAATCACGTAAAACTTCAACATTAAATTAGAAAAATCTGAAAAGTTCTTTCCACTTGCACTCGAACCCAAGACCTTCTGTTTTCTGGGCAGTTACGCTAACCATTAAAGTTTTAATAACGTAAAACTTCAACATTGAATTAGAAAAATCTGAAAAGTTCTTTCCACTTGCACTCGAACCCAAGACCTTCTGCTTTCTGGGCAGTTACGCTAACCATTAACCGGTGAAAAGAGCTATCCCAAAAGAACGGGTTAGAATGTGACTAGGGGTTGCAGGAGGGGTTAGAGAATCATAAGGGGTTACAGAGAAAAGGACCTAAGCAGAATGATAACTTGATGGTTTGTAGAATGTATCTCACTCGAATAGAACTTTCAAAAAAAAGAGTCAGCAAAAAAATGGAGGGTCACAAAAAATGGCAGCCTTTACTGAACAGAATGAAGTGAGTGAAAAACAAAAAGTGGCAAAGGAGAATGCAAAGAGGCTTACTTCATCAAATAGAAAGAAGAAAAAAAAACAAGAATGGTCCCGTTCCGGTATTCTCCTAAAGAAGTATAGGGACGGATGGTTTGTTCTTGGCTGGGTAGCTAAACGGTCTAGATTTTGGATTGCACCAACGTAGTCTTGAGTTCAAGTCTAGCAATGCCAGGACATATATCATTGTAAGTGTTAGTGCTATTGTTGTCTGTTAAACAAACAATGGTAAACAAATGCTGTCTTTGTTTGTGTCTAGGCCTACACCAGGGGTGTGCAAATTGCGACCCGCCGAGAGAATTTGTGCGGCCCGCAAAGAGATTTGTCAACCTAATGAAAGTGCGGCCAGGGCGATTAATTGAGCGTATCCAGCTGAAGTCCGTGCCACGATCCCAAAGATAGTGCGGGTAGTTTTTTCTACTAGATCGGATGCCATTAACCCTTGCAAGACGGTTGTAGCTTAATGTCACTGTACTACACAGACTGTGTGATACACATTACTAATATGCATTGTAATGAAATTACCACTATCTGTCCTGAAAGTAGAAATATATGGTTTGTAATATAAATTTTAATAACTCCTAAAATAGTTCCTTGAGTGTAGTAGTAATGATGTACGCAGGTCGGATGCAAAAAAATTGTTATTAGGCCTTTCTGTACTTGGCTCCTTGATCAAACTGCCTTATGGCCCCCAGGAATTGCGGGGAAAGTTTAATGTGGCCCAGCTAGTCAGATAATTTGCACACCCCTGCCCTACACGGTACATACCTATTTACGAAGTTGCTGTACATAAGGCACGTAACAAGCACGTCAGTTAGCTGCCCTTTTTTTCACCATTACCTGCCCGGGAGCTCAATTAACACTGACTAACATGGGAAGGCAGCCAGAAAGTCGTGTTCTAGTGTTAATTATCCATAAAAGATTGACATTAGTGGGACTCGAACCTGGAACCTCTGCATCGGCAGGCAAGCGCAGTGACAACTCGGACACTAAACCTTCCAGGCTTAGAAAGTTGGATCAAAAGTATGACAAACTCTCACATCAAATAACTTGCTTATTTAAAGCAAAACCAGAGGCAATCTTAAACTGTAGGTCAAAACAATCTGTTCTTTAATATATCGAAGGGAAACGTACTATTCTTTAAAAAAATGACTTACATGAAAGAATTATTACCACACAAATGCAATTTCATGTCCGTGCCACTAGTTCTTCACTGTTACCTGCATATCGCCATTCGCTAGTTAGACGGGCACTAGCGCCTGCATTTCAGAAACACATTATACAAGAACAGGGGCTGCACCCTCAGTTCAGATGTGTTAGTTTCTGATGAACTGCAAGCGTTTGACAGCTCATGCATAAGCACAGCAGTAAATTTTAAATTTGAATTTTTATTTTAAAACTTGCCTAGTTTTAGTACAACACACTGAATATCTTACGGTAGCACTGTACTTCAATTTTCTCTTTCGCAAACACACGCAATGCGCTCGCGGAACATTTTTGTTGTTGAAAATTAAGTTAGTTTGTGATGTCATAAGTAAATGGGCTCGCCCGCTGTTAATTAAGTTTCTATTCTATTACCTAATTACCAGAAACATGTTTGTAGCATTAATTATGCTAAAATATATACTATTATCATACTTGAAAATGGTGTAGTATATGAAAAATCATCCTGCCTTCCTTTAAACACATACGTTTTGATACAAAGTAAACAACTTTAGCACAAATCAGGTCTTCCACTTTACATTTCTACTGGAGTCTCTAGACTATATTTGTAATGCTATAGTTGTTAAGTAATCTAATTTGCTTAGTAGACTGAGCGCACTAATATTATATTCAAATATTTTGACCAATGGCATGCCTGGATTGCTGTTATACCCTGCAACCATGCTTAACGACTAGGAATTCATTATAAGTGTAATAAAAGTGTAGGCGAATATAAAGCTAAAGCTAACTAATGGAAATAGTTTCTACTCACAGACTAGAATCATGGAGCCATAGATGAGCCGACCCATGCAGTCAAAACAACTTCCGCCTGTCTTTCGGTTGCACGCGTAGAACGGGATGAAGAACAACAAGTTGATGGTCAAACAACCGGCGCAGATTGAAAACATGACCTGACATGCGAGAAACCATGCTGCAAAACAGATAATTCATAAAATTAAAAAATGAAATAATACAGGGTGATACTGTGATCGTCAAGATTACAAAACATCTTGTATAAAAAAACCTTCTGAGCCAATAAATAGGCCTAACACTGCATTAAAGGACAATTCAATAGAAACTTGACAGTTAGTATTAATTAGAAGCGCATCGAATGTTCAAGTTCAAATGTTCAATTCGAATTAGAACGCTCTAATTTGATTCGAAGGAGTTTTTTTATTTTGAATTCGACTAGAACATAACATTACAGATTCGAATAATTCAGCAGTTCAACTACATTCGTTTTTTTATCATTAAAACGCTTGAAACAACACGTAATCAACACGACGTAGCTGCGACTTCTGTGCACAGTTTTTAAACAAATTATTAGTGTTTTTGGTGCAGAATAGAATCGAGTAATATGCACAATCTTTGCGAGACAACTTTTACTGATGATTCGAAAATCTCAACAACTGACTTCGAAAGTCAAAAATTCAATTCGATTTCGCTTTTTGGTAGACATTGGTCACCACTCGTAATAACAATATTAAGCAAAAAACAGCTTAATAGCCGAGCAGTCATGGCATGTGCTTTGTGACCAAGGTTAAACAGTGCTAAGGTTAGTCAGTGAATGCCTGGTTACAGCCTAAGTTCAATACTCATTCTGTGCAGTTTCATTCACCGTAACTAGTGGTTGATATTTCACAAAGGAAGATGTATTCATATCACATCATGGCTCACACCCCTGCCCGTTTAATGTACTTGATAATGAACTAAGTTCTGGTTCTACCACACACAGTGCGCCAGAGTGTACAAAAATGTCCTCTCACAGCAATGTTGTTTTACAGTTCATGTCAATTAATTGCCACGCAAGCAGTAGAAATGAGTTAAACACGTAAAATTGTTCTGCGCTGAATAAATTCTGTGAAATAAATTGTGGCATTTCCCAAGACTGAATGGAACCAAACATCAAATGTCTCCTTTCTTGTATGTAACTTAAGCAAAACAAAATAACTGCACTTGGTGTTCCTTTTACAATAGATAGGAAAACTGACAACATGTCTCCTGGGTAAAATGAGCACAGACCCAACTTGAAACACAGTCGCTACGTATAACAAGTTGTCAAAACGACACAAAAAACATCGCAAACTAATCTTATTATTAATATGGCACATTGCAAAACCTGCACTTTACATAAAATGCCATGTACTTTATACTCCTCTCAATCACCAGTTATGACAGCAGTTTTTATAAGCAACAGCTTCTGTAGTCCAGTGGTCTTCAACCTTTTTTGGTGTCGTCCACCCCTAGTGGTGATTAAGTAGAAGCTGTCCACCGCCCACCCCGAAAAGGTATGATTAAAAATCTCACGTTTTTACTATTTTAAATCTAAGTTTCATATGTCATTTCTATGATTATGTAAACAAAAAAACAGTTTCTCTTATTTTTTATTTAACTTTTACATAGTCATCCATGTATTTACAAACCTTGTCTCAAACTAAGAGGCTCAAAATACACAAAATAACATTAAACATGCTATTCCCTCGTGTGGTTGTACTATCGGGGTCTTGCGAGTAGGCGAGGTGGCACCTCGATGTTACAATAGGTAAATATGTATTTGTAGTACGTATTTTAAGAAATATAGGAGAGAGAGAGAGAGAGAGAGAGAGAGAGAGAGAGAGAGAGAGAGAGAGAGAGAGAGAGAGAGAGAGAGAGAGAGAGAGAGAGAGAGAGAGAGAGAGAGAGAGAGAGAGTCTCTTGTATATTGTTTTGGGTATAAGCACGTGGTGCCTCCTTGTGTTTGTTTTATGCAAATTTAGGCTGTTGATAGACAGGTGAGCTAGGACAGGAAATAAGCCATTGGCCTCATTTTGCAGACAGGATAGGAAAGAAGTCATTCTTGTTCAGTACGTCGTGTCGTTTCATAACAAAATTTTGTCAGTCAAGTTCTCCTTAGCAAGTTAGTAAGATGCGGCAAAGATGTAAGTTTGATTTCTTCATATTTCATAATATTATTACACATTTTCATTACAGCAGTTAATTATCCTTTTGACATTGGATTAGCAGAAAATGTTTTTATTTGCTTCAGATAAAACGAAGTCGAGTCGCACATAATATGTTAGTCAGTCAGTCAATCAAATATGTCATTATGTGATAGTGATTTTGGGATGAGACGATGATTGCCCATTTTTAACAATAAAGAATCATAAAATTACATCTGAAAGACTGTTGGACTTGTATTAAGCGCATGTCGCGCACACATATTATACAGACACGTGCAGGTGAGGATCTCGTCCACCCAGTAGTCCACCCGTCACTTAATCTCGTCCACTATAAGGTGGACTATCCACCCAAGTTGAATAGCACTGCTGTAGTCTATAGGCCACCACAAAGGAAATAATCAAACATGGATACAGTATAAAAATATCATACGTGGCACATCTCTCGGTATGGACCAGGAGACGGTATCATAAATCCACCGACACTTGAGAGTTGGTCCGTACTGACCACCACACAGCTGCCACAAGCCATAAGTTCCACCGAGCTGAAACTCTCCCCAGTAGTTGACAAAGAATGCTATTAAAGCTGCCGCGGTGGTCGTGAAAAGAAAGAGGACGACAAGCGTTACTAAACTCCTGTTTGCCGAAGTCATCTTAATGATACGGATGCTGCAAATCTAAGAAAAGAAAGAATTAATTTGTGACTATAAATTGTTTTGAGTAGGTATAACAGTATATACCATATATAATTTCACAATCATGTTTATTCACTACAATGCCGAACTCTAAGAATTGCTCTTTTTGCTTAAAGAACAAGAAAAGGGGTACCTGAAGTAAGTTTTAAAAAAATTGCCTTAAAAAAATTATACTACATTACAGTAATTTTATGCACATACCATATTCGCGTTGAAAGGAATTTTAGTTTGTTTTCATTTTAAATCTCCCGCAATACTGTTCCGAAGTCGACATTACATGACGTCACTAGGCCAAGTAAATCAGGGGTAGAAAAGGAAATGTTAAATTATGGCCCAAAAAACTTTCCATGCAAAGTTATATTACTTAGCATTTCACTTACCTGCTGGAAAGACTTGCGTAACTAGAAATAATTTAAAATGTTTGTGCCAATTGGTAAAACGTCGTGACTCACCATTCAGGGTGCGGACTCACTAACCAAAAACGTATTTTTAATCTTATTGACAAGATACAGTAACTTAAAATTTTGCTTAATTAGCAACATGCAAGCTACGAATGCTCTGATTATTTTTTCAAACCTTATTTAGTGTTATCGAAATTTACTTCAAAGGTTTTATACAGTGATGCACGCCATGCATACGAAAAGTTAGTATACATGTAACTTGTAAGTGGTATAAAATTTCAAAATTTTTTTTTAAGCTTTATGTAAGTGGAGGGTTTTCTTGTGCTTTAATTGTGGTCTTACCTACTTATAACTTACAGGCGTATCTGCAGCTAACACACTTGTATAGACTCGCCAGAAACATCACCATTTTCAGTTACTCTCTAGTCTCTACAGTCAGTTGTGGTTTGTTCAGTAGAAGTGTGTTAACTGTAAGTTACTGAAATGTTCTATAGAGGCATTTTTACTCTGGCGTTTAATGAGACTATGTTTAATGACTAACTAATTGCAAGTAAAACTCAATCAAAACTCGTAGAGTGGACTAGAAATTCGTTGCCTTGCAAGTCGAAGAATAATTACAAAGCCGCCAATTTTTTTTCAAAAATCAAAGTTACCTGTCAATTAACTAATCGTTTACTAATGCATATTGATTAATTTGTTAACATACATTTTATTAACATGCTTGACTTTTGTAGAACAACTTGCTGACTTTTCGACTTTCTCTGACAAAATACGAAATATCACAACATGCAAAATCTTTCAAAATCGGAAAGGGCGGTGCCTCATTGAGAGCCTCTCGTAATCGTCCATTCTCCACGCAACCAACAAATATTTATTTTAATTATTTAGGTTTTGTGTTTTTACTAGTTCTTTGTTATTGTAGTATAAAATATTATTCCTTAAGTGCACATAATTTTTAATTAGACTTAAGTAGGCTGTTTAAGTAAGTTGTACAAACTCATGTTTTTGCAATGTTGCATAATTATATTTGTTATATTTTGCTTTGCTTTTTGTACATTGATTTTTTTAAAATTATAATTTTTTGCCATGATACACAATTATATTTGTGAAATATAAATTGAATTAAAATTAACTAAGTTGCAAAACTCATGTTTTTGCAGCATTGTATGATGATTTTTTTACATTTCGTATTTGTTCTTCTACAATGATTTTTTTTTGTAATTGTAATTTTTGCCATGATACACTATTGTATTTTGCAAAAAATTAAATTGAATTATTGTTTTTTCTGGATACTTGATATTGCCACTGGATAGTGGCTACTACACTGTAACTGTATACCATAGTAAAGAGACTGCTTGCACACATATTCCACAATTTTAAAAATTAAAGAGACACCATGTCTAGCAAAAATCCTTGCTCAAAACTAGGATATTAGCAACCATTATTAACCACGGTTATACCAGCGAAAGAGTGGGAGAGAGAGAAGGAAGAGAAAAAAGAGAGAGCACGAGAAGGAAAGGGGCAGCAGTTTACATGTGCCCGACAAGAAGAGAAAAGACAAGATGAGTGGAAAATAGACCTAGGAAAAAGCTGCAGAATTTGGGGATAAATTGTAGATGCAGTTCCAGGAATGCAGTTATTCTTTGCAATGTGCTGCTTTCTCCATTGTTATCTCACTATCATTGCTGTTGACGACAGTGTCAATAATGACGACATGCAATGATCAGTGACAATGCTGGAGCAATGACAACAGTGATGATGAGTATTATGATTACTGAAATTAATCAATAAGCTTAACCAATATTGACCATTGCAAAAAATAAAGAAAATTAAAAATTGGAAATTAGCATTCGTAATCAGGTCTTTCATTATTATTTAACCAATCACCCACAAAAGTTGTAGTAATTACATAGTTTAGTGTGTACACTTCGAGTTCAGATATTATCAAAGGCAAGGACGAGAGAGAGAGAGAGAGACAGAGAGAGAGAGAGAGAGAGAGAGAGAGAGAGAGAGAGAGAGAGAGAAGAGACAGAGAGAAGAGAAATAGAGAGAGAGAAGAGAGAGACAGGAGAGAGAGAGAGAGAGAGAGAGAGAGAGAGAGAGAGAGAGAGAGAGACAGAGAGAGAGAGAGAGAGAGAGAGAGAGAGAGAGAGAGAGAGAGAGAGAGAGAGAGAGAGAGAGAGAGAGAGACAGAGAGAGAGCAGGAGAGAGCGAGAGAGAGAGAGAGAGAGAGAGAGAGAGAGAGAGAGAGAGAGAGAGAGAGAGAGAGAGAGAGAGAGAGAGAGAGAGAGAGAGAGAGAGAGAGAGAGAGAGAGAGAGAGAGAGAGAGAGAGAATGAGAGAGCGAGAGAGAGAATGAGAGAGCGAGAGAGAAAGAGCGAGAGAGAGAGAGAGAGAGGAGAGAGAGAGAGAGAGAGAGGGGGGGGAGAGAGAGATGTATGCGCATGCGTACGTGTTGATTTCAATTTAAATACAAACAAAGACAAATTGTTGTAGTATTTATTCACGTCTACATAATGTTACCATGTTTCCACTATAAAACGACGAACGAACGGCAGCATACATAATTAGCTTACAATCATACTTTGACTCTAGACTACTGAATTACACAACACTTAAACGTGATGCTGTGCTTGAATGACGGCAGTGCAATGGATTGAATTTAGCAGTACAACATCGTTACAGACACAAAAACACTAGCTATGCGTGTTTCTTGCTTAGCATAAACCTAAGACACATGATATTACAATTAAAAACTGTGCAAAAATTGTGCAATTAAATTTAAAAAAGCAAAACTTACTTTTCTGTAAAAGATGGATAAACAATGAATAAACCCTGTGAGAGAAAACAATGATGCTCTGACATTGGCAGTAATATTGAATCATGATGCTAAAAATATTGCTTCTACAATAGTAATCACTTAGTGCAATGATAACTCTTACAAAAAGCATAATGATAGAACAATTCTACTTATACAAGCAGTCTTAAAACCCAAGCTGCTACACATATATATAATTATATATCAGATGTATAGACTCAAACTCACACAGTAAATTGAGCAAACCACTAGAAACCCAACCTCAAAATATTACAAACAGAACATATCAGGAGTAAAAGAATAGATGTATTCAAGTTAAAATATGATACAGTCAGATATGCATAAAAAACTAGAGGAATCTTACATAACATGATCAGAAAAACCGTGGAATATAATTACAGTTTCTAGTAAACTTACAAAGCTGTTATCTACACAGAAAATTTAAAAAACAACAACTATTTTAATAATAAAGATACGATTAACTAAACTGAAATTCTTTTCTTAATTTATATCGAATATTGGTCAAGAGCCAAAGTCTAATTTCGTGGCAAATTAACCAGCTTAGACGATTTGTAAAACACAAGCAGAAAAAACTAGAATAGAATATATATCATTAATTAAAGTGACATATGATAATTACATTGATTATCAGGAGAGTAAGAATCTGTATGATTTTATTAATATTAATATTACGGAAATTCTTTTGCGCACATCAAACAAGCACATACAGCACATACATTATACAAAAAACGCTAGAGAAACAATTAAAACTACAACTAGTCTTATTTACGTATAACTATTATGCAATCTAACAACATGGTGGTAGTTTATAGCTTGTGTTGCAAGAAATAAAAAAAGTAATGCTTGTTTTATATTTACTATAGACAAAAGTTCTGCATTAAAATGAGTATGAAACATAACAAATGTGTCTATGCATCGCTCTTGTACATGTAGAAACATAACGAATGTGCCAATGTGTAATTCAGTCAAAAACACGACAGTGTGAGATCCGTTTACATATTATGCTAGTCAAAATAAGTGCTAGTCGGCAACGTATTTCAGCAACAATGCGAATGTTGTCGCATTCACGGCATTAGAATGCTGCGACGAAGCATTCTAGCGAACCTAGAATTCTAATTGCACGACGCAGGCATCATACAACTAGATCAAACTCTTGCCCGTCGTTGCGTCATCGAGTCAGTAAAGTTACCGACTGTGTCACGATTAAAGTAAACAACCTAGATGTGTATAGTTAAGTAAACAAACCTAAAAAAATATGAAACGGTTGCTAACGCGCACGTGACAATATTCATCTCTACATAAAACATCCGACATGTCTATTAACATCCCTCAAACTAGTAGCGAAGAGTATATAAAATATGCACAATAATCTAGTATACTTAATCATCTATTGAGAACGTAATAGCAAATATGACAACATCTATAAAAAGTCATAAGTAACATTTTTACATGATTATAAAGTCACACGACAGCGTAGTACAACGGAAATACGGAGAAAACGAGAGAAATGATATGAATTCTTGTCTGCCCGAATACTTCAGCCTCGTGATCTATCACGATGGATAAAATCTGTGCTTGATCAGTGCTGAATACCACATACAAGCAGCCAACGGGAAAACAATTGATCTACACTAATTAAGCAAGGCAGAAACAGAGGTTCTCCAAAATAAAAATGAAGTCATGAATGTTGCTAGCATCATATAGTCAACAATAACTCATTTCTTCTTTTTGCAAACAGGTACACCCAATTCTGTGAGCATAACAAATAACTGAGTTCAATTGTGGTTTACGCAATTTTATTAAAATTCCACTTTTTCGCTTTTTAATTTTGCTTAGCACCATAAGATGGCGCCAATTCACGTTCACGAGAATTTGATAAATAACAGTAGACAAATTTCAGTAGTCAAAGACGGTTAGTTTAGACAAAATCTTGTAATAAAACCAAGCTTAATGAAAATATTTTATAAAAAATTAATTGTGCATATAAGTAGACAGAAAGACAGACAGACAGACAGTCGATTAAGAAATGCACAACAACGCAAACAGACGCCCTAGAAACACTAAACGATTCCCTTCGGTCCACCGACTATAATAAATTCATGATCACGAATAACAATAATTAAAAATATGATTTCGCATTTACTGAATTTAAAAATAAACAAGGTTTGCCATGATCTCATTACGCAACAACGGTCACAGAAATCATAAACAGTAGCAATTAGCTGCACTATTAAAGTCAATTATAAGTTATTTATTTGCAACGCGTAGTTATCAAAGATTTTATGGGAAATCAGAAATCCGTGTGGATCAACCTTTAAAACCATAAACTTCTTTAAATAATGACTTTGCGAAGATTTGTGATAATGTGACAACCTCTTCGTTCAGTTAAGTGTCGAAATTGAAGACTAATAAAACATGTTACCAATCCACGCTTACTGCTAGTTCATTAGTTTACAGCACATTAGTTCATAATTTTCTTAAAGGAAAACCGGACGATTGTTTAGACTCAATCGCATTTTAATTTACTGTCCAGAATATACATTTTCTTGCCTATTAAAGTTAACAATTGTTCCTTATATTTGAATAATTAGCTTTGAAAGTTATTAATGGCAACAGAACACAGCTATTGCTTACATCACAAACTAACAACAGTTTCTGCAATGGCAGGCATCTTCTCTTGCGCATCAAGCACATTTGCATAAGTGTTACAGTACTGCTTAAACGCATGTTGTCACGAAAAATGGGCTCTACATCATATGACGTCATGAAACTAACACTACAGTTCATGATCATGCTTATCACGGTACCACCTTCTATTTGTCGGCCACGCAAATAAAGGCGCTGCTGCCAATCTTAGTAGATTCACTGAGCCGAGCGTAGCTTTGAAAGTTTAATGAAATTTGAGTATCCGAGGTAATTATTATTTAATCTAAGCTTTGATTTAATATAAGCTATTATAGTTTTCAATATTTTACAGCAATCTTTATTCTAAACTCATGTTTACACAATCGTCCAGTTTTCCTTTAAAGATTCCTTGATAAGTCAAGAATTTAGTGTTTCTGCTGTCGTGTTTCTAGGAAGTTACACAGCTTTCATTTTTAAGTCGAAACATCTACATACGAGCTACGAAATCCGCAAAGCTAAAAAGTCATCTCAGTGTAACTTTTCAAAGAAAGAATTCTAGGAAGGAACTGTTACTTTTCACCTAAAAAAAGATTGACTCTGGGCAGCAATACTTTAAAACAATACACCACTTTTGGAAATCTTACAGCGCAAAGGGAAGAAATCTTGTCTTGAATTAACGTAAGAGTGAAATAGTCGTACAAAAAACAACGGTAGTGCCAAGTTAAAAACTGGATGACTTTGGAAAAAAATTAAAACTAAACATGACCCCCCGAGACCAATCATAAAACTGTTTACATGTTTGCTCTTCTGCAGTAAACTACATATTCTGCAAACGTACGTGGCAGTACTAACAGCACAATTACGAGGAGAAATCGTAGTCGCGCGACCAAAATGCCGAGAATCAATACAGCCCAAGTTCGTGTAATAATCAGTGCCTCCAATCATAAAACACGGAATTCTTACACATAGTGATTTGATGATCTCGGATAATAGAGAGAGAGGTCTGTAGGCGACGTAAAATAACTGGAAGATTATTGACGTGTTACAAACTTCTTGTGCTGCTGAATTTTATTGTCCCTCGAGGATACGAGAGACATCATTCTAGGAATGCATAAAAACCGTCTGGCAGGAGACAGAAACGGCAAACTCTCTGCATGCAGACAGCCCGAACGACGAATGCAATACGGCTTGCGTGCGACCGGGCATTTAAATTGAATTCTATCATTGTAAATTGCGGCCATAAAGCACTAAACACACTTTATTCATCAAGGGCATGTCTAGGACGTATAAGTTTCATCAAAAATCGTTGCTGTTACGATGGTTACATTACGGTAATTTGGTCTGGTGTTAATATAAGAACGCCTCTTATTATAACTCCACTACCATGTTCATTAATTTCATAAAGGGCATGTCTAGGACGTATAAGTTTCATCAAAAATCGTCGCTGCAACGATGGTTACATTACAGTAATTTGGTCTGGTGTTAATATAGGAACGCCTCTTATTATAACTCCATTAGCGTGTTCATAAATTAAGGCAACTTTTTGAAAAGTGGGCAAAATGTTCAAAAGTATCCCATTTGATTGCGACAGCCTATGCAATGAAACACAAGTTAAATGAACCCAACTTAGCAAACATGTAAACAAAGACAATTTATAAACAAACCACTCTCGAGCTATTTGGATCCGGTGCACCTCGCTAACTAAAGCAGCGTGATCGTAAAAAGTGCAAAACAAACACAACGGCAACGGCGCAGTAAATTATTTTCAGGACCAGCGAGTAGTTGGTACTTCTCAACAATTTGAGTTTTCAATAAAGACTGGTTCCAGGTAGCATAATTGCGGAAAATTATGAAGATGCTTGTGACGAGATTTGAAGATAAATAAACCCTCTGAAATAGGCCCATGTACTTTAATGATGTTGAACTTTGCAATCATGGCATGTTATAGGCAGGGATGAGAATGAAAAATTGTAAAAACTCTGAAACAGGCCGGGGGTTTTGGGACAACCTAGGCCCCCCAATGAGGTCCAAGGGGGGCGAAGTTACCTTGGAGCCAGCAACAAATTGCAATTTTGTGACCATAGAGAGCCTCTAAGTGGACTTAAAATATCAATTACCTTGTTTCATGGATAATTTAAAATACCCAACTATCAAGGATACATGATACCCAATTGTCCCAAAAACGCCTAAGTACTGGCCGCTCCTATGCAAAAGTATATAAAAACTGTCTGCAATTGACTCAAATAACTCCGCACAATTGATTCTATATTTTTATACATAGAGATATACACGTGGTTACACTGATGTACGTGATGTAAACAAAGTGACGGTCTGCCAACTAGCGGTCAGCTTGTGAAATAATGTAACTGGGTCAGTAAAAATTTTCTCAATGAATTTACGCGATTTACAAGAATGTAATTCCGTGTATCTGTGGAAAATTCTCATCCCTCTTCCAGGTATCATAATTGCGGAAAATTATGAAGATGTTTGTGACAAGATTTCAAGATAAATAAACCCTCTGAAATAGTCCCATGTGCTTTAATGATGTTGAACTTTGCAATCACGGCATGCTATCGGATACGTGCAGTGGTGAATGGCCTTAACATTGCTCCCACGGGCTACACGAAAAGCAGTTTGAACATAAGACATCTAAACATGCATACGCTGCCAGCAGCATAGCATAAACGGTTTCAACCTAAAAATAAAAGCTGTGGCCACTAGACGGCAGCACAAGTCGGGTAATTAATGTTACGTATAAAACACAAGTTTATATACATGAGTATTCCGCTAAGTAAAGTACTAATCACTACTATTATTACGTAAAAATGAATGTTCTCATGCTGCCTATTGAAAAAACTCATAAATTAATTATTTAATTAGACAAGTAATGTATCATTCATAATAAAAATCTACTTAGACACTCGCATGTAAATATAATATAAAAAAATTATAATAATCTATGTTCACAATTGATACCTCATACAAAACAAATTCACTATGATAGAGATTCGAAATAGAGAGATTACTTCCCCCCCCCAAAGACAAAAACTCATTTAAAAGAAATTGCGTGATAGCATACATGTGTTTTTGATCATTAATTCTCAGCTTGCGTTTTGATTTTATGTTTCTGCCAAAGCATCACCCTGTTGAATTTATAAACAAAAGATCATCGGCCAATATAAATCGCTCATAAAAAAAAATTTACAATTAAAACTGATTAGCCACAACTGACCATTACAGATGGGAAGCCTAAACAGTTTTAGTTGTGTCAATTCAAGATTATGGCGTTGCTTATTATAATGCGAGTTGCATCATGGCGTTACTTCATGTTCGTTACATGAAATTATTGTCACCGATTAGTAATTTTCCCCCAAATTTTGGGAAGTTTAAACGCTAAAATACTGTCAAGAGA
Organism: Tubiluchus corallicola; assembly: GCA_030141605.1. Taxonomy (NCBI): domain Eukaryota; kingdom Metazoa; phylum Priapulida; class Priapulimorpha; order Priapulimorphida; family Tubiluchidae; genus Tubiluchus; species Tubiluchus corallicola. The sequence goes on from JAQGDQ010000767.1 coordinate 36,361, forward strand.
GAGAAAGCAAAGCCACATCGATCACAGGAATAATCCCGATTACTCAATAACAAATACTCGCTTCACAAAGATCCTGCGGTATGATTATCATGTGATTGATACGCACAGAAGCAAATAAAAATCGTAGATAATCACATGAAATCATAATCGTTGCGGCCGAAACTCGTCTAAACTTGTTTACCCCACGACTACTCGTCTATGCGCCACAAACATGGACGCTACCGTCAGCACCGTCAGACCCCACGAGCCGACCATGAGCCAAAATGCCCATCCCAGGTCGCGGTTCATGGTCACACCGCGCAGTGATTGTGCGTCCTCGTTCAGGTACAGCTCCAATCCAAATACCAGCAGGGCCACGCCCATAACAAGAGCTAAATAAAGTAAATAAAGTAAATAAAGTAATGAAGTATATGATGTACGGTTTCATAGAAACAAGAGACAGTTCTGTAGAATGTTGTTGTTGTTATTATTATTGCTGTTTTTTTAGTATTATTATTATAATTATTATTATTACTATTATTATCAATATCATTATCACTCACTATTATTATTATTATTAGTGTCATTATCAGTATTATTAGTATTATTATAGATGCCAATTAATAGAAATTTATTTTAAATTTAAAAAATGATCAACTATTGCTTATTTTCAATTGTTTCAAAGTCAGAATAAAATTTGGAGAATTGTACATTAAATTACATTAACTACATAACAACACACAGTCAATTTTATTTAGAATTTCGCTATTAAATAAAGTAAATAATGAATGAGTAAATAGTAAATAAGTAATGAAGTATATGATGCAAGGTTAAATAGAAACAAGAGACAGTTCTATAGAATCATTTGCAAAAGTTTAAGACCAAAGTGATTTTTTTCACGAAAATTGACAAAACCATCGTTTAACACGGTTCCATCTAAAAACTATTCATTTATTCTTCTAGAAAAATATACTACAGCATAGTTTGTATGTTTTTATCCAAAAATAGTCACAGTTCTTGAACATTTTGGTACTTTGTATAACCACCGAAGTTGTCAATCACTGCCTTCATTCTAAGAGGCATACTGGAAATTAGGTTTTGGCAGTACTCGGAAGTAATTTCTTTAACCTAAACGTCCTTGATAACTCTTCGCAAGTCTTCAGCACTTGATGGTACAGTACAATATTTCACAATATAATGATGGTACAATCAGGGTACAGTATGATGAAAATCCCGAAAACTCGAGCTTGGTCTTAAACTTTTGCAAATGACTGTAGAATACATAACACACAATCAATTTCATTTAGAATTTTGCTGCACGTCAGAAGAATATAACATTTTATATATGTACAGAGTTCAGGGCATTGCAAATTTGAACCCAGTGCTCAATAAGGGTGAGCATTCTCTACCAGAAAACGAATTCGAAATCGAATCGAATTCGTGACTTTCGGATTTAAATCAAACCGAATTTCAGTATTTCGAATTCGAATCGAGTTTGAAAGATTTTCGAACAAGTTTTCGAACCCTCAGTAAAAAGCAGTTTTTACAAAGATCGTGCATAGGGTCTGTTACTCGATTTTGTTCTGCAAAAAAACCATAGGGAGGGGGGAATGAGCCACCTCTGGGGGGAGGGGGGACGCGAATAGGTGCAAAAATAAAAATGAAACATTATTCAAAGTGTTTGTGGGCTAGGGGGAACGAGAATCAGAAAAGGTTGGGGCCCCACTGTGCTAAACTATCGACATTTTTGTGAAAATATTGCCGTCAGTGACGAGTTAACTCCTTCAGGACCGTAAGCTTCGCTGCGTTTTGCACGGTTGCTATAGAAACTGCTCTCACTAAGCAGCAATTTATTTATATTTGATAATTTTTGTGAGTTTCTACTCCTCACACGATGGATTTTCACGCACAATTATATATGAAATGCATTTGCTTAACTTAAACATTAAAAATAGATTTCTGATGAAGAAATCGAAAAAAGCTTTTCAGTAACTGCAGTGTTTACACTATAACAAAGTACAGTATCACTCATGTGATATCAGCTAATGCAGAAAATTTCAGCTATCCAGACACAACACTCTGATACACGTTGGCTCCTGCTAAAGGATGAAACGGTCTTAATTTGTTCTTGGCTGATCGGTTTTTCCTGGAATAGCAGCAGAACACTGCACAGGTTGTGACCATAACAAGCAGGTCGTCAATAAATTAGTGTGTACGATCACGCAAGTGTACACCAGGCTAAGCTACTCAATAGGCTAAGTTGACATACCTGAAGAGGGTGTGTTTTTCTTGATTTTATCCAATTAAATCACTTATAAATGTTTAAACAAACAGAAAGATTTGATAGCTGATATTCTCCTGAATGGAACAGTACCAAATTTGTAATCACTTAGTTATGTCTGTCCTCGTACAGTAGCAGAAAAGTCAAAAATCTCATAAGACCTATTTTGAATGGTGTGGTCCTGAAGGAGTTGATGGCCAATGGACTATGGTCAACTTTAGTTTAGACGATATTTATATACAGACTTATCATATTGGATTTGCAGGAGCTTGGAGATAATGTAATTACAGAAGTTTGAAAGTCGACTCTCTTTAATTTAAGACACATATTTTAATATTATTGATGTCTTAGTGACACAATTACAGTTTGCAATCGGGAAGGAGGGGTGCTTGAATACTCACCAGTAAAAAGTAGTGACGAATAGATCATGACTCCGATGCAACGGAAGCAAGCGCCTCCTTTCGTGCACGTACAGCTGTAAAAGGGCAGCAATACGCACAGGTTCAGAACCAGGGTGCCGACGGCAATCGTGAACATGATCTGACACGCCATGAACCAGTCTGTAATCGGAATAAAGCGGTTTTAAAAGAACGGCCGCAAGCGGAATGCGACTCGTCGTATGAAATTCATCAAGACGATTAAGACGGCATCAACAAAACGCGCGGTTACAGCTGGTTATCATAACCTAAACTGCTGTGCTGAGTAGCAGAAATGGTTGATGATACACCAACGTATGAATGACGCATTACGGATTGACTTTTATAACTCCGACAACCCGAAGCCAAAGAGTGTCGGTTGTGCTAATTAAGAGAAAGACGGTTGCAATTATCACTGCTTGTAGGACAGAGAAGCCAGCTAACGTAGCTGCTGTTAAATATAGCCGCAACCGCGAGGCTTCGCGAGGTTGATAACAAACAGAAGCACATGTCAAACACGAGAGACACTTTGAAATATCAGCAGCTGTTCATACCAACCATCATCATGAAACCTGAATTTAGTTATAAGTATTTGGCATCGAATAAAAAAAAGCGGCACAGTAAAAACATGGATAGCAGACGGATGTAGCCAATAATTACCACAGAAATTACAGCTTTGTTTCTTCTACATCTTTCATTACACTTACAAAAACACACAATTCAAGGAAATAAATTGTCACTAAGCTTGAATGGAATGCAAACTTTATTGTTATTACAGCAAATTTTAATCCCTCAAGGCAAACACGCCAAGGTAGATTCAAGTCTACAGCAGGGCTGGATTTAAAATCAGAAAAATGTATAAAAGTGAAAGAAAGTCAGAAACATTTTGTACACAAAAATAGGCAGGGTGCATAAGATTATGGATATGTATAAAATAAATAAAATAGCTTATTTTATGGATTTTTGAAATTTTATTTTTTGGATATCAATAAAATAAGAAATAGACTATATCTGGAACGAGATGCCCAGGGGGAAATCAATTAAAAAGTAAAAACAGGAATGCTTGAAACGTTTTTTTAAACACGCGGAACTTAGTTTTAATTTTATCGGTTTCGTTTTAATTTTATCGGTTTCATATCACTTCAAGTTTAATCAAATTTTACAAGACAATGCCTTGTAATTCATCACTTCAGTTCAAATAATTCGTCTATTTCGTACAAATGTAGAATGCCCTCTAGGCTGAAGTTTCCGATCCAATGCCTGTATTCAGTTTTGATTGCCTTATTTTGTACAAAAAAAGTTAAAAAAAAAATTTTTTATTTTATGCATTTCTTATTTTATGGATTTTTCAAATTTTATTTTATGGATTTTTGGTCTTATTTTATGGATATCCATAATCTTACGCAGCCTGACAATAGGACTCGAGCCCGAGACATTCTATTTTTCGGGCAGCTATCTCTCATCATTAAACCGGTGCTCTGACTTTTATGGTTTAGGAATTCACACTACAAATGTGTTTGCTTTGATGCTTCGTGTTTTTGCTTCAGATCTGGGCAATTTTTGCACCGAGAACTTATTACTAAGAAGCATAATAAATGTAACAGCCAGAATGTTTATTCTGCAGTGTGTAAAATCTGGCCAATCGTGTATGCTGTACTGATATTACTGCTGAAACAAACCAATTGAAAGGAGCGATGCAAACAGGTAGACTTTATAACTTTTAACGGGTTGCTTACAAAGATTTCGACAAATTTTACCTTTTACGCTAACTGACAGACATTGGTGTATTTTGTTCATCTATGGAATTAAATCCTTTTGAAGTGAATTTTCATTTAGCTGAGCATAAAGTTTATTTCGGGCAATTTAGCTAATAATACGATACATCGTATGGGCCCGGTTTAGCAAATCTTGGGCCCGTGTTTTAAAAAACCATGGGATTCTTGTCCCCAGCCGGGAAGAACGCAAAAAAACCACTGCAACTTACTTGGAATTTCGCCCCAGTTTCTCGTGTCGAACAGACGGTCACTGTCTCCGTACAGCCAGTTGCACGAATCACTCCCACCCAGGTTGGCTAGTCCTCCGCACTTTTTCCACAGACCGTAATTGGTTTTCCTCAAGGCGAGCGTGCCCCACTCATTGACAAAAAATGCTATGACAGCGGCAGCGGTCGCCAGGAATAGGAACACAATGACAAGCGAAACAGAACAGCGAGCTCCCATGATGAAGAAATTACGCAATCCTCCCTGTAGCGGAAAAATCTTTTAAGAAATTTTATACTGAACCTATCGATCTTTAATAGAATAACCAAAGTAAAGAATTAGTGTTGCTCCGGATATGTCATTCGTGTATCAGAAACAACATTAGTATCAATAACCTACAAGAACAGCTCTTCTTAAAACAAGAACATGTGGTACGAAACCAAGAACACATGGTGAGAAACCAAGAACACACGGTAAGAAACCAAGAACACGTAGTAAGAAACCAAGAATACATGGTAAGTACCAAGAACACATGGTAAGAAACCAATAACACACGGCAAGAGACCAAGAACACATGGTAAGAAACCAATAACACACAGTAAGAAAACAAGTACACACGGTAAGAACCAAGAACACATGGTAAGAAAACAATAGCACACAGTAAAAAATTAAGCACATGCGGTAAGAAAACAAGAACACACGGTAAGAAACCAGAAACACATGGTAAGAAAACAAGAGCACACGGTAAGAAAACAGAAACACATGGTAAGAAAACAAGAGCACACGGTAAGAAAACAGAAACACATGGTAAGAAAACAAGAGCACACGGTAAGAAAACAAGAACACAAGGTAAGAAACCAAGAACACATGGTGAGAAAACAAGAACACATGGTACGAAACCAAGAACACATGGTGAGCATACGGTAAGAAACCAGGAACACGTGGTAAGAAAACAAGACACACGGTAAGAACCCAGAAACACATGGTAAGAAAACAAGAGCACACGGTGAGAAAACAAGAACACATGGTACGAAACCAAAAACACATGGTGAGAAAACAAGAACATAGGGTAAGAAACCAAGAGCACACGGTAAGAAACCAAGAGCACATGGTGAGAAACCAAGAGCACATGGTGAGAAAACAAGAATACATAGTAAAAAACCAAGCATACATGGTAAGAAAACTACTAACAAGTAGTCAAGTAATCTACCAACAAAACTACTAATGATAATGATGGCGCTGACAATAACACTAATGATGATGACAGAATGCAATCACATAAAGAAGTAAAAACATTAAACTGTTGAATTCCATTTACAAACTTTAGGGACAAAGTTAATTAATAATTCTTTGTTAAAAGTAACAACAGATTAACTGATTTACTAGGCAACTAAAATCTAAACAAACTATGTTTCTAGAATGCTGCACACACTAGAGATTAGATTGCCAAGGCTACAAATACATTTTAACTAACACGGTCGTGTGCAGTCTAATAGTTATATACCACACTGCCACTCTCAAAATTTAAGGGCATTAAATGTTAATCGAAAAATGTTAAATGTTAAGAAATATTTCAAAAGTATTGAGAGTAACACAGTTTGATAATGGTAATCACCTGCATTCTTTTTCCACAGAAATCTTAATAAAACGTGACTATGCTCAACAGGTTACTGAACACTTTATAATAATGATCACAGTTTTTCTTAGTTCTCGCTCCATTTCATCTTTCATTCACTACTCCCCCCCCCACTTTTATGTATACATTATCATTATTTCAATTACCAATCACTTCTTTAAGATTTCCACGTACAGTTTGGCCTGTCAAGCTATGCTTTTAGGCTCAAAATGTATGCATCAAAATTTTTCTGTAATGTAATTTGCACACGTATATGCTGCATAAGAATCTCTTTTGTAATTGTGTAATTTCTGGATAATATTGCATAAATTTATATTTATATTCAGTGAAATGACCTGTATTTTTATTATAACTGTTAGATGCAGAATGGAAATAAATAAACTTAACTTTACTTATCGAATAAACTCATTGTAACCCATATCTGACATCTAAATATCTGTTCAGCTTATTCTTGAATTTGTTCACCGAGGAAGCTCTAAACGGTATCAGATAAGCGTACATTTTGCTCTCTAACCACACTTTAGTATTTTTTGCAGTACAGCAGGGCACCGTGTTTACAGATATTAAGAGTGCTGCCCCCTGGTTCTACTTTCATTAATTGATGTAAACAATTCTTCTCTTTTTATGCCACCTACACACACATAATTTTTATAAGCTTGTATAAAATCTCTTCGATATCTCTTCAACTCTGTGGTTGTAAGTCAAACATTTTCTAAGCTTCTCTTGATAAGACATTCCCAACACACCTTCAATTCAATTCAATTTTATTTCCTCAATAGCAGTTAAAATTTGTCATAATTATTTTTACATTTCATTGCAGCTGAGAAAGAGCAGAGAAAGACCTGTTGGTCACTTGGTCAGCTGCCCCTTATTGAAAATACAAGTTTACTCACAGGCTCATGACATTTTCAGGTGTTTGTGCATATATAAAAAAGGCAAAAGCAACAAAAATCAAGATGATCATTGCCCTAAGTTTCATGCTATTAAGCTCACTTTAATACAGACATTTAAAGTGCTTCTTTATTTCCACTGTTTTCAGATGTTTTCATTTCCAAGCTACGAAACTCTTTCCCTGGAGCAATTTTCAAAATTTGCTGCAAACTTAAAACACGAACAGATGTTCTGCTGGAAATGAAAACATCAGAAAACCGTGCAAATAAAGAAGCACTTTAAAGGCCTGTGAAAAAGTGACATTAATGGCATCATATCACTACCCAATTAATTGAAATTATGGCAACAGTATCTCATTTAACAAGTAACCAACCATTTGGAATTATTAAAACAAAGAGAGGGGTAATATATAATAAGAATTTGCACTTGCCATCTTGCCAATGTGGCTTTGTATTAAAACAAAGAGAGGAGTAATATATAACGAGAATTGGCGCTTGACAACTTGCCAATGTGGCTTTGACTGAATTGGACGAATAGTAAAACCACTTTCTTAGCTTCATATACACTTCACTGATCCTAAAAAAGCTAAATGAGATTTGCTGCCTTGCCGTCTTAGTATTGATAGACAGATACAAATGACAATATTCCCCGAACATTATTCAATTTATTTTGTCGTTAAAATTAAAAATAAACTTCGTGAATTTGTTTAATCAGGCATTCGCTTAGTTCGTCATTTTGTCATCATAGTAAAATAACCCATTAAATATCAAATTTGAACTAAACAAATACAAACATTTTAATTATTCGTCCTAGGTTAATAAAAAACAAAACTTACAACAAGTTATTACAACCACACCTACTTTCCTTCACTGTAATTTCGCAAAAGATGACAATGTTGAATGTTGAAATAGGGAGGGTCAGTAAAGACAACGAAGTTGAAAATAACTGCAGAATCGTAAAAAACAGTTCTGAAGATGACGCCCCACTTAAAAAATATGCTCACGACCACGTTCTTCATTTTCCAATACATAATTATTACTTACAATGCTCGTACGATGTCCATACCTTTTTTTAATATCTCGTATCAGCTAATGTACAAACAGCTATTGTTTCAAGATTCAGCCAGTGAACAGTCTAGATGTAAGTGAACAGCCACTGGATAAAAAAGAAATCATTGTGTGATACTTTAATGTGTTTTACATAATATTATGCTGATTTATCGCACATTTAATTTCCTTCTTTGATGAAACTCTGTAAAAAATAAGAAGTAAATCAAAAGTGTGATTCTTAAGTAATAGAGCAATCCAGTATGTAAACCAGTGAAATATGTCATAGAGTGTATAGAAAAAGACAGCAAAATTGAAGTGGAAGTGTGGCTAGACCAATTTCTTGAAGCCTTTGTGAATAAGTTAGATTGCTCATTCCTGGAATCATCCCTGTCACTATTTGTTGAATATTCTTGACTGTGTGGATAGAATCGTGTCTTGATGGGTCCCACACTACATCCGCGTAGCCAAGGATGGGTCTGACCAATGACTTACATAACCTCAGAACCATTGCTTTACGGAGAAATTGAAAATGTGCTTGATTAGTGCTAACCTGCAGTGAGCCTTCTGCGTGATGTATGCAATGTGAGGCTGTAAGTCAAGGCTGCTGTCTGCAATGACCCCAATGTCTGTTTTCTTATCAAATTTGCTAGTACTTGACTTTTGATTACCAAAGCTGATGGTGCAGTTAGATGGGAAACAGCTCTACCAACTGCGGATTGTGTTAGGTGTTTTGTATCAAATTTTTAATTTGTTGATTCTTTCCTTAATGTCTAGCATGTTTAATTTCGCTCTTATTCTATAGTAAGCGCAGTGAGTGGCCCTATTTCGCGATGACGTAAACGAAATAACGGCGATATCCCATATTGAAAAATAACATCTCCTGAAGTTTGTTTTGGTTAGTTTGTTAACTAGAAAATAAAAATTATTTTTTGTTTTGTTGTTCGTTTCTTTGTTAGATGAAGTTTTGTAGGCGTTTGGTTGGAAAGTGACACGTGACTGTAATAATCGCCAACTTTCTTATCAATTTGGGTAAAGCAAAAAATAGCAAATTATTGGGACGTTATTTGTAGGGAGCTAGGGAGGGGCTTTTTTAATTTTTGTGAGAATCACTTCATGAGATTTTCGTTTGATTCGACAAACCAAATGTTTTGGTGGCCAATATTTAAATTTAAATATTTAAATAATAAATAAACTGTTACGAATGACATTATCAATTTTATGTCATTCGTAACACTAACAGTAACAGTTTATTTATTATAAGCAGTACTAACACTAATACACTGTAGCATAGCGCCTATAAAAAATGTTTATCACTAACGAAAGGGCAGCTGACTAGATGACCAATTGGTCTTTCGGTGCCCTTTCTTCACATTTTTGTTGCTAAATTAATTGTATTGTAATTGTGCGTGTGTTAAAAGACAAATAAAAGATTATTATTATTAGGTTGTGTTAAGATTTAGATATTTTATTTTTCTTTAAAATTTTACTCGTACACCTAGTTAAATGTGCGCTGTACGATTAATTCACGTTTCATAATCGTTTTTTGCTAGGAAACATGGGTGTTCACTGCTCTTTGGGATTAGTCATAACGTTCTTGTTCCTTGCAACATTAACGGCTGTTGTATCTTTCTTTGTGACTGAGTGGGGAGAATTTACTCTGGGAGGTAAATACGGTCTGTGGAGAGAATGCGCAGAAAGTTTGAGGTTCCAACTGTTTGCCAAAGATTGCCGATGGCTTTACAACTTTGAGCGATTTGGCGTTTATCGTGGGAGTATTCCAGGTAATGTCTTAGGCTTAGGTGTTGAGCTTGCTCGTTTTTACTTTTGGATTTTTAATTTTTAATTGTTTCTTTTTTTATTATTGTTGTACATTTACATCATGCTTTGCAATTAATACTTATGTAAGAGAAAGAGAGGGAGAGAGAGAGAGAGAGAGAGAGAGAGAGAGAGGGGGGGGGAGGGAAAGCGAGAGACATGGAGGGAGAAAGAAAGAGAGAGAGAGAAAAGAGAGAAAGAGAAAGAAAGGGAGAGAACGAAAGAAAGAGAGAGAGAAAGAAAGAGAAAGAGTGTGTGAGAGGGGGAAAGACAGAGAGGGAGGAAAAGAGAGAGAGGGAAGGGAAGGACAGAGAAGAGAAAGGAGAGAGGGAGGGAAAGAGAGAAAGAGAGGAAACATAAGACGTTATTGAAACTTGTAGTCCGTTGGTTCAAGAATTATAAGTTTATCGATCTCTCGAGACCGAGACAAATATGGCCACAGCGCCAAGTGATTAACTTTCTAACATTGAAGGTCGTAAATCAGGAGAACGTTTAAACAATCTCTAAGAAATCTTATAAAAATACACAAAAGTTTAACCCGTGTGAGAGATCATGTTTCTCGTGAAGATTTCCCTCGACAGAACGAGTCTATCGGTTGAATTGCTAAACAATGGCTTCTTCAAAATATAATTCTATCTCAGGGGCTCTTGAAAAAGCTTTGGAAATTGGCTGCAGCTTTGCAGGTCCAGTAACTGGACATAACAACAGGGGGGCGTATTGACCAATGGAATAGCTCAGTTAGCAGCAAGCTGCTTACTTTCAATCTAAGAATATGTCGTTTATGCGTATTTAGGTTTTAACAAGTTCGACTCAAACTATCCGTCTTTGAACTTGCTGAACTCAAGATCGCGGATTGGAAATGACGTCAATTCCACCATTTTGAATTTAAGATAGCAAATCGAAAATCCAACTCTCTCAGTCGATGCAGAATTCATTCTTATATATTTCTGTTGGATTTCATTACGATTCGTTGCAAATTGGTGGAGCGTTAGGCTTCTTTTGAAAATGGTGTCATTGCGCCATCATCTTGAACTGAAAACGTCAGATCGAAAATCTAATGTCGTCAGTAGACACGGAATTCTCTGACGTATTCTGTTGGAATTAACTGTGAAATAAAATAAATTCTAAATAAATTGAAATTCTTTCTAGTACATTTCTGTCAAACTTTATGACAATCTGTTGTGAACTGGCAGAACGTTAGACTTCTCTAATCAGTGTCGCTTTCGTTACCATCTTGATTTCAAAGTGAAGATTGAAAATCCTGCTCTGTCAGTCGGTGCAGAATTTGTTCTTGTGTATCCTTTAAGGTTTCATGATGATCAACTGGGAATTGGTAGAGGCTTGGGCTTTCTTAAAAAGTTATGTTATCGCCAATCTTGAATTCAAGATGGCAAGTCAAAATTTTGACCCGTCAGTTAATGCAGAACTAGTATATTCACATGAAGTTTCGTGACAATTCACTGCGAATTCGCGAAGCCTCAGGATTCCCCAACAACAATAGCAATAAAATCCAGAAGGGTAGTGATTTGGATTGAGTCGCTTGACCTAGAATTTAATAGTACCTGGTTTGTTCAAGTTTTTGTACAAGTCATTTAACACACATAGTTATGCTTATTAGTTTCTGTATTAATATTTGAGCATGTATTTTAGCACAGAGGATGCTCCAACCCAGGGGTGTGCAAATTGTGGCCCGCCAAGAGAATTTGTGCGACCCGCGAAGAGATTTGTCAACCTAATGAAAGTGCGGCCCGGGCGATTAATTGAGTGTATCCAGCTGAAGTCCGTGCCACGATCCCAAAGATAGTGCGGGTAGTTTTTTCTACTAGATCAGATGCCATTAACCCTTACAAGATGGTTGTAGCTTAATGTCGCGGTACTACACAGACTGTGTGATACACATTACTAATATGCATTGTAATGAAATTACCACTATCTGTCCTGAAAGTAGAAATATATGCTTTTGTAATATAAATTTTATTAACTTCTAAAATAGTTTCTTGAGTGTAGTAGTAATGATGTACGCAGGTCGGATGCAAAAAAATTGTTATTAGGTCTTTCTGTACTTGGCTCCTTGATCAAACTGCCTGTGGCCCGCAGGAATTGCGGAAAAGTTTAATGTGGCCTGGCTAGTCAGATAATTTGCACACCCCTGCTCCAACCTAATGATTAACTCTTCTATCACTTTGTTTCCATGACAATCGTTTGAGTTGAGATCCGTTTCCACTGTTTCAGGATGAACAACACAAATTGATAACGTGCTTACATAAGTTGGTTAATTAATTAAACGGTTAATCAATTATTCTTTGTACATTTCAGCTTGGTTTATAGCTTGTCAAATCATGTTTACCATTTCCGTTGCCGTTCTCGTTGTCAACCTGTGTATACTCATGCCGTTCTACAGTTGCACTTGTGGAAAAGGAGGTGACTGCTTCCGCTGCATTGGAGTTGTCATTTACTCCTCGCTTCTCTGCACAGGTAAGCTTACACATTGCTTGCCTGCACTTTTAATTTACATTGAAAAATGTTCAGGGTCAAATTAACACTTTTCTATGTTTTTGTTGCAATTTGTTATTATTCATTGAATAAGTACTTAAAAGAGGCATCAGCTTATAACAGTTCATCCTTTTTATCATTAGATGTCGCCAAACTATGCATTTATGTACTACAGTAAACTCCGCATAAGTCAAAATCGCATAACTCGAAGAATTTCAGAGGAACGGATGAAATCCTTCGTTCGTCTCACAAAAACGTCGCTTAACTCAAAATTTTGCCCGATTCAAATGAGAAATTGTTGTCCATTTAATCAAAATACATGTAATTTACTTCACCTAACTCAAACTATGCGCATACTCAACCGCAGTAAGTAACACATTGGTAGCCACACTGTCACATTGTTTAACAGTGTTGTGTACGTGTCCTTTTGTAACATAAAAAAATCGTGTTTCACTACATAATTTGTTATTCTTTACGCAATTGTCATCAAATCTCGTCGTTTACGTATAGGAGAGTTGATTTTCCGCCTTCTATTTAGCTCGCTATCTGGAGGACGAGGTTAGAGTTTCTGCGCAGAAAAATACTCAACATCTCCTAACTCAAAATATCGCCTAGCTCAAAGTTTTATCAGTCTGGTTGAACTTGAGTTATACAGAGTTTACTGTATGAGTAGCGTTGTTTAAATGAATGTGGTGTTGTGAACTAAAACTGGCACCTTTAATCAAATACTAAAGGGGGCGAAATGGAAATTTTAAAGAGAGTCCCAAGAAACTTTCTGTAAAAAGTTGTGTTAGTTACTATCATACTTATCTGCTTAACAAACTTGCATAGCAGGACAAGGCAATTCTTGATAGTTTAAAATGTTTGTCCCAAGTAATAAAACGTCACCGTTTCCTTATCCCGGTGGTCATCATTGGCTCACAAAAACACATTATTGATCTTATTGACAATGTGAATAAAGTAATTTAAACTTTCGCTTAGTTCACGGAGAGTGGCGCAAGGAATGCACTGATTACTTTTTCAAACTTTACGCAATGTTATCTGGACTTGTTTGAAATGACTTACCGCTAAAAAGGCTGCGCCTAACGGTCATCGCAGGTGTTTAAACTTTGAAGTTTTGTACAGTGTTACTACTAATGCAAACTCTGCAAGCAATGAGAACATGTAGGTGATATAAAATTTCATGACAAATTTTTTAAGGTTTACTTATGAATGGTGTTTTCTTGTCCTTTAACCCTTTCACTACGTAGTTGCTTTTTAACTGGGCCGCATTGGCTTTTGTATGTTTCACAATAACTTCTTGTGGTGTGTTACTAAAACACAATCTCGTACATAAACAAATAGCAATTTGTTATTAAACATTAATATTAAATACTAGTATTATTTATACATATGCGCACACATCTGCTGACACATACATGCACTCATGCACACACGCATGTGCACACCCATTTAAATAAGCACATGCTTATATTTAGAGGCCAATTTTCACAAAAGACATAACACTAATCCATAAAAAGTGATAATTTTATAAGAAATGCAGAACAATCAACTAAACGTATGTTTCACCAACTATCAACAAACAATTTTGCGCGAGAATGTACTATACTGTACAGTATTGTGGAATGCACCTGGCTTCAGATGCTGATTGGCTGGTTAGTGTTACTTGCTGCGAAGCAACACCAATCCCACGACTGTTGAAGTTTTCTACAAAATTTTTGCATGGTCGTAGCAGTGAAATTTTAGCAAAAAACTAAAACTATAATATGTAAACCTACTCCTATGACCGTCTCTCTCCAAACTGTTTTTAGCACTATCCTGTTCTTACTGACCTACCTAACTTTTCCTTTTTCACAATTATTAAATAATTCTTTTCTCTCTAGTACAAACTACATTACTAACAATTGCCACGTGCCACTAGCTGGTCGGCTGCTGCTTTGCGATGTACTTCAGTACAACCTAAAGACATGTGCTCGCACCTAGCATAACCTCTTTGGTTATCGCATTTCAAGGACCAATTTTTACATTGGTTTTCATAAACAATAAACACACCCAGGCGACCGTGCTTAGTAGAGAACTGAGGCGGCAGTCTACCACTTTCCGTCCCTTGCATGAAAAACACAGTGCAGAGTGAAAGGTTTAAACCGAAACCAAAATTCCTGCTTTCCGCATGTATTCACAAGCAAAGCTGTATTTATTTTCAGTGCTCGTCATGGGAATCTCCCTCTTAATCTTCGGTTTGGAAATTCACCTGAACAAATATTCGCAAGCGCTGAGAATGGGGACGATGCGTCGGACGCTGGGATGGGCGTACTGGATGATGGTCTGTTCGTGGGTGTTCACCGTGTCGTCGGTTGCCACCATGTTTGTCACGCACAAGCGAATAACTAATGTGGAAGAAGAATAGCAGGCTATTGTAGGAGCTCGGCGTGCCTGTTCCGGGAAAAACAGAAGTTTCTTTAGTTATTTGGAGGACATGTTATCTGGAAACGTTTAACTTTCTCGTACAGAAAAAGCTTTTTAGAAAAGAATTATAAAATCTTGAGAATTAATTTAATTTTGAATAAGAACACTCATTTTTACAAAAGAATTATAAAATCATGAGAATTAATTTGATTTTCAATAAGAACACTCATTTTTAGAAAAGAATTATAAAATCATGAGAATTAATTTAATTAACGTATTAACGAGGTGCATTAATACATAGATCTGTAGGCAAATATGGACAGTTTGTTTTGCCAAATATCTGGGCATTAAGAGAGGCATTAAATTTTGGGGGGGGGGGGAATAAGGAGGTTTGCAGTATGGGGAAATATACTTTTGTTTTATTGTGAACTTTGCTGTCCTTTAGATGGCCATCTTTGTTAAGCATTAAGTAACTTTTCTGTACAAATAATGAATATGTATGATTACCATCAGTTCCTAAGAATTCTGCTGCGTCTTCGTCTCTTTATAACTAGATAGGTTCATGAAATGAAAACCAACTTTGGGACGGGAAGGTCACAAATGTCTATTGTGTTTAAGCACGATATGTTCTTCTTTGAAGGTATTTAAACTTAGTTATTATAAGCGTGTGAATTTATTCTATGTTTATGCAGTGAAAACGTCTATGATTTAAGAAGGTGTCTTCACTTTGGCCTGAGTTTCCAGTTTCTAACTTCCTTTTTTCTGAAAAACCGCAAAAAAATCAAACAATGACTTTTACCAAGGTATTTTTGTAATGTTTACGATATGCTGTTGTGATTGTGTCTTTTTGCATTATATTTTGTGAATGTTAGTCAAAGTTGTCGTATATTTTACATTAGACGTGTCGCTGTTAAACGGTGTTGTAATTATAATTATGAGTGTTATTCTCATTGTTCCATCCATCTTACAAGTGACAAAATTTGAATCTCTCTATTTGTCTCCGTCGTCGTATATTTTACATTAGACATATCGCTGTTAAACGGTGTTGTAATTTATAATTATGAGTGTTATTCTCATTGTTCCATCCATCTTACAAGTGACAAAATTTGAATCTCTACTTCTCTCCGTCGTCGTATATTTTACATTAGACATATCGCTGTTAAACGGTGTTGTAATTTATAATTATGAGTGTTATTCTCATTGTTCCATCCATCTTACAAGTGACAAAATTTGAATCTCTACTTCTCTCCGTCGTCGTATATTTTACATTAGACATATCGCTGTTAAACGGTGTTGTAATTTATAATTATGAGTGTTATTCTCATTGTTCCATCCATCTTACAAGTGACAAAATTTGAATCTCTACTTCTCTCCGTCGTCGTATATTTTACATTAGACATATCGCTGTTAAACGGTGTTGTAATTTATAATTATGAGTGTTATTCTCATTGTTCCATCCATCTTACAAGTGACAAAATTTGAATCTCTCTATTTGTCTCCGTCCATCTTGGTTAAAAATTTGTTACAAATTTTTATCGCTCGTTCCTGCCTACATCGATCTAATTGTTGTTTAATGTTTTTGCTGGTTGAGTGAGATTTAAACACTTTATTGTGTTTATTGACTCAGTTTGATGTATTTTCTTTCGTTAGGATGAATCATGCTGTAAATGTTCCGTCCCGTGTGATTTCAAATCTTGACAAAAGGTTATTAATTATGTAAGTGACCTAATGGGCGAAATCTTATTGTTCTTATATGAAGTGACTTTTAATATGCATTTATTGCTTAGGCTTTGTTCACACATTCTCTTGTTTAGGCTGTGTTTAAACATTCTATTGTTTAGGCTGTGTTTACACATTCTATTGTTAGGCTATGTTTACACATTCTGCTGTTAGGCTATGTCCACACATTCTATTGTTAGGCTATGTTCACACATTCTATTGTTTAGGCTATGTTCACACATTCTGCTGTTAGGCTGTGTTCACACATTCTGTTGTTAGGCTATTTTCACACATTCTGTTGTTAGGCTGTGTTCACACATTCTGTTGTTAGGCTGTGTTCATACTTTCTGTTGTCTGTGTTCATACTTTCTGTTGTTAGGCTATGTCCACATATTCTATTGTTAGGCTATGTTCACACATTCTGTTGTTAGGCTGTGTTCATACTTTCTGTTGTTAGGCTATGTCCACATATTCTATTGTTAGGCTATGTTCACACATTCTGTTGTTAGGCTGTGTTCACACATTCTATTGTTAGGCTGTGTTCACACATTCTGTTGTTAGGCTGTGTCCACACATTCTATTGTTAGGCTATGTTCACACATTTTGTTGTTAGGCTATGTTCACACATTATATTGTTTAGGCTATGTTCACACATTCTGTTGTTAGGCTATGTCCACACATTCTATTGTTAGGCTGTATTCACACATTCTGTTGTTAAACTGTGTTCACACATTCTATTATTGGCTGTGTTCATACATTCTATTGTTCGGCTGTGTTCACACATTTTTTTGTTCAGCTGTGTTCACACATTCTATTTTTTAGGCAGCATTCACACATTCTTGTTCAGCAACAAAAATACAACAAAATAATGTACATTATGTTAATGATATGGACCATTTGCTACATGTTTATTCGTCATCTTGAACGCATTTCTTGCTAGCTAGCGGGATGTGCTGGAGTTCTACATCCATCTGCTCATTCTGATTCATTTATTTGTCAGCCTGCAAGCATGTGAACGCTGCAGTAGATTGTTGTGACTGCATAGTTACTGTACAAGTTAATGCAGCTTAACTTTAACCGTCCTTATACCGTATGCACATGACATCCTAATGTGTATTTTTGCCTATCGTGAAATTCAATTACTGACATGTAACTTGCCAAAAATTGGACCCAAATGTTACTTCACATCCTCTTCAAGTGAAATCCGACCAAATGTTTGGATTTTTGAAACATTCTGATGAGTGGTAAAATTTCTTTGGTTAGTGGGGGAGGTGATGGTTATTTTTAAACAGAAGTTTCGTTGGTCGATGGGAGGCGACAGTTATTTTCGAACACACTTGTACTTAGATGTAAGCGAAACATTCAGTAGTCGATTTTAATTCATTGCATACATTTTTAGTTGGTGTGAATGTGCCTTTAGCAGTAGCATTTCAGCTTGTCGTTTGACACTCTTACCCGTAACACCATCACAGTGTTCTTATAGCATTCGCTTTAAAAAATCTTCTTTTTCACCAACTTTTATTTGTACAGAAATAACAAATTTACTAAACTTATCAAAACAGTAAACAATATCTATCACATGAATTAGAATGTGTTTCCTTTAATCCAAGTCTGACTTTATGCAGCTATATTTTTTTAGTATTTTACATTTCTAACTTTTACAGAGATTATATCTTTTATCCAGAGTTTATCGTGGGTTGTTTACTTGTTTGTTTGTATACTGTAATTAGATTCAGATGTTGTAATATCAACTGTTTTATACATGCGTGTAGTATAGGTTGTATTGTTAGTCAGAGTATTAGAGATCATACTGGGTGGCCCATTAAAAATGATATGAAGGTTGTATTATTAGTCAGAGTATTAGAGATCATACTGGGTGGCCCATTAAAAATGAAGCATTTTTTTCAGGCTGTACTGCTGTTTTCTTGTGTTAAGCAGTTTTTATCATAATAACCATTTTGTGTGTAAAGTAGATTTGGTGTTTCTTGTGAAATCAGCTATGATTGGCACTTGTTCTGAAATCAGTTATAACTGGTGTTTGTTATGAAATATTTCCAAACTTTTTGAATGTGATTTCTTCTGATTTTGCCAGGAATATATAGAGTGTTTATTGTTAATACTTAAAGGCAAATCAAATTAAAAGTGTTGGTACAATTGTGCCATTGTAATTGGTCAGAACATGGAAATAAAACTGTACATTTCAGAACGAAATCGTGTAACTAAAATAATTCTACAGCTTACACTAAAAACGTGTTTAGCACTTGCCAATTGTTCATTTGTGTTAAGTGAAAATTTGTCATTTTTTGTGGGCCACCATGTAGCATAATAATAATAACTGATATTACTTTTAAAATACTATTTTTAGCTTAGAGAATTTATGGAGTTAGCTACATAAGCTATACAATATAATACTGTATAATATAATATAATGTACAGTGCATTAGAATATTGTATGTCACATATATTTTTGTCTGATGATTTACTAACTAATATCATCTTAAACAATTGTTAAAAACTTGCATTTCTGTAAGCTACCTTGTATTCATCTTTATTTAACATTTTTCTTCTTTCTGACGTTAATGTATGAAGTTAACAATTATCTAGATTCACTGCAAATTTTGCTCTTACCGTAAACATAACCTAATCATGTATATTGCAGTAACAATGCATATATCTTTTATTGATCTGCAGATATCATTAATTATGAATGACTATTACAGATGCTGTACGGTGCTCAGTTTTGTCTAGGCAACAGAATATCACCTTCGTTTTCTCCCCGAATTTCTAATGAGTCGTGAATTTTATAATAATTCTGGCATAAATATTTAATTTCAAATAAATATTGTCGTATAAAAATAACATCTATTACGAATTTGTTGTCACAAGTAAAATGTATTCTACAGTAGTTTCTAGTCCAAAAGTAATATGCAAAAACAGTAAACAGTTGATATTTTATACGGTGATATATTTATCATACAATACGTAATCATGGACGGCACGGGGATCACAATAGTACAGAGATTCAAAACAAAATTCTAATCTGCTTCCTAAACAATTCAAACAGCTGTTTTTATCTCACTGAAAAAGCAATACTTGTAAATAGATAGGTTAAACATGCACCAGCTTATAAGCTCCATTTTTGTATCAACAGATGTCAGCACTTCATGCATATTACATTGTTTAAACTAACTTTTATATGATTACCACTGTTTACACACTGATGTTGTCATCTGCTAAAATTAGTGTTGAACTAATACCTCGCTTAAGTGTTAACTAGTAGCCGTGAACTTGACCTGGTAAAATAAACAGTATACCATCATGCTACCAGAATTATTCATCACACAGAAATTGTGAAAAACAATAAAAAAAATGAAAAGAAATGAACAGTTAAATAGCTTTCCTAACCAAAGCTAGGCGTAGAATGATGCCAAAATCTAGTACCAGCCAATTTTAAAGTAGAAACAATGTAAAGTAACAATGTGGAATTGTAATTTTTTTCCCTTAAGATAACCGAATCATTTATTCCCATAAGAAATAATGTAAAACGAAAAGCAAATAATCCGTTTTCAAGCACCAAATGAACTGTAAAGTATTACTAAAATAAAATATAATAATGTAAAAATGTTTATTTAAACAGTAGATATGATATAACTGACCAGAAAAACATAATAGAATTACTTAGAAAGAAAAACAAAATTATTCCTGCATAAAAAACCTTGCAATGTTGGTAGCAGTGTGATGGCAGCAACATCAGAAACACGTGCGTGACAACTCTCGGGTGTGGTCGGTTACGCTCGGCTATACTCGGCGCGGCGCGCATGCGTTCATCGCGTGTTGGGTCGAGTAGAAAAATTCTGGTCCGAGAATGGAGACAATTTCAGCTCGAATTTCTGGTCGAAAACCGAGTTGTACGAGTACGGGGACGTTCGAAAGCGGATACTTTTACTGGGACTTTGCTAGTACACAAATAACATTCACGACATTAATACACAATACAATAATAAAAGTAGAATAGATATTGTTTTTCTTTCCACGTAACTGAGATAATGAAATTTTTTGAATCTGTTGTATAGTAGTTATTGATGCGATGCCCTGTCTCATTGCACAACCTTCAGAGATACTGTGGAGAACATGCTAATTAGACGATTAATTTTTAACAACAAACGAGTTCAAACACTTCAACGACTGGTTATAATTGTATATTAAAGAAACAGTAAACACAGAAAATGCAATCAATAATGATGCACTGTTCTAAACACCAAAGGAATTAGAAAAATGTGACAGAGTCTTAAAACGCCACTACTCCGTCTTCTACAGACACGTGCGTGTTGAAACAATAGGCGGTCACGTGACCATTCTGACTGATTGCGTCAGTACAGTTCAGTTATGGCACAGAACACCTATAAGTTAAAAATCAGGTACAGTAGTGAGAATGCAATGAGTTTACTGTGAACAATACAATAATAATATTGATAAATCTTTATTTCGTATCTAAGATACAGTACATCATAAAAACGTTACAGTATAATACAATAAAATTACAATACAATCAAATTCAATCTAAAATAAATTACAACATATACAATAACACAGTCTCTTTTATACAGAAACACACCAATTTCTGCAAGTTGGCATACCTAAATAGTTGCTAACATATTCACACCTGTTACCTGCTGTTTATTACGTGGGTGTTATAATATCCTGCACTTGTAGTCAAGATGTTACCTGTTTGCACAACGTACATTGCACTATGGATTTAGTTTGTTCACTACAGTTCTAGTTTTAGTGAATTATTATCATTTACAATAAATGCAAATTGAAAAAGAACTGAAACATTCAAATATTCGTAATTGGCACCCAACCAGGTTGTCTGTAGCAACATGTTGCGTAAGTTGCGTCGACACCCGGTATTGCTAGCTTTCTTGTACATTAGCTCAGTTCTTGTGATGCATAAACTCATTGCTGGCGACGTATCCATTCATATTAATGATAAGTTATTCATTGAAAAAAGGAGCGGCACATTGTCGAAAATTACCACCGGAATCACTATGCTAACCGCGCCTTTCAGCAGTTGGACTGTTCAGCCTCTTCAGCCTCTTCGGTTAGTTTTGACGAACTCAAAGCCAAAACGTGCCGACACTATCATAATGATAGAGGCGACAAATACTACTACTCAAAATCACACCTTTGACGATGCAAAACGTTCCAATTTGGTTTCACCAGATGAGCCTCGGAAAGTTGTTTGTGGTAACAAGACTTTAATTGTGGAGTAAGTACTTAAAAATTACTAACATGCTTAAAACTTAGTAAAGCCCTGAAACCTAAAGTACTTATTAACATTTTACTGCTATAAGTGTTATGAGTGTGGAGAAAGTACTATTTAACTTTCTAGAACCCTTAATACTTACTAAAGCAGGGAAAACTTGTTAACATTTTACTGCTGTAAGTGCTGACGAGTGTGGAATAAGTGCCACTTAATTTACTAAAGTACTTAAAATTTACTAAAGTACGAAAACGTATTAACATTTTGCTGCTAGAAGTACTATGAGTGTGGAGAAAGTGCTATTTAACATACTAAAGTACGAAAACTCATTAACATTTCATTGCTTTAAGTGCCGTGAGTGTGGAGCAAATGCCATTTAACTCACTAAACTACCGAAAATCATTAGCATTATTTTCTACTATAAATATCAATACTTTTTATAAACTTTGGTTACTGCAAACTGGAAGCCATAAGACAGTGACAGGGAATACTTCTTGTGGATGTTTGTAGCAGGGCCAGAATCTAGGTCGTTATCAAAACTAATCCTCTGAGATGAAACACTGAACCAACTGAAGAGTCTCAGCATTGTTCGGATATGAATGCATTGACGCATTGATGAATGGTTTTACTCATATCTTTGCACTTCGGGAAGAGTATCTTCGCACACAAATAATTATTTAGTGAAGTTATAATACAGGCTGTTCCAAAAGAAATAGCGCACTAACAAATGCTATAAGCAGGCTGCATAAGATTATGGATATCCATAAAATAAGACCAAAAATCCATAAAATAAAATTTCAAAAATCCAAAAAATAAGCTATTTTATTTATTTTATGCATATCCATAATCTTATGCACCCTGGCTATAAGCATACCTATATTACAGCATAGAGAATGCAGTAAGTCTGTATATTTCTCCAGGATATTTCTATAGTATTGCTTATTTTGGAACAACCTGTACGTAGAACGCATGAGCTTTATAGAGCATTGCAATGAAAACTACTATGGCACCCAGTATTCATCTATATTTTTTTGCGATTTGTTCAGCTCATTTCTACTATAGCACTTCTTTTAGAACACCCTGTAGGTAAAGTGTACAAGCTATGTAGAGCGTCGGAGTACCGCTTCTTTTAGAACACTGTGTGTAGAATATATAACGTAAACACCAGTCTGTGTGAAGTGTGTGAAGCAGCACCCCACTAATTTTAACTTACGAGCCGCCCCTGCCGTTGTGGAAGAAAAGTTTCTATTAAAAAGCCAGTTTTCTAGTCATTGATACTCTGTGATTTCATTTCAATCATCAAATCTTTTTACTTCAGCCCAGTTCCGGGAGGTCCGGGAGACATGGGCAAGCCAATAATGACAAAGAAGGAGGAACTGACGCCCGAACAACGTCATCTCTATAATCGCGGCATAGCCAAAAATGGTTTTGATGAGTATTTGAGTGACCAGATATCTTTACGTAGGCGTTTACCTGATATGCGACATCCAGAGTAAGTTAGTACTAGTTTCTTGCTTGTCAGGGGAAGTAAATTGCTATAATTACATTGTAATTTCTTAATTTTTACTTTATATAGTAATGCATTTTTTGGATTTACTATTGCGCTTGACTAAGCTGTTCATGAGCCATAGATATAATAACACCTTGATTAGTGAACTCGTTGGGCAAGTTTAGGGGATGGAGCAGAATGGAGCAAAAGAGAGTTGTCAGATTAGCAGAAAGCGAGAATTCTGGCGCGGAAATTTGTTCCTTTATTTTGTTATGAACTACTTGCTTTTATATTAAACTTTTGTGAATTTGTACCCAAGAAGTTAGAAGTATGTCAGCTCTACAAACTGTAACATTACTCCTTTTTGTCTTAAATTTCAATGGTTTCCACTATACCATCATTGCCACCATTCATTCGTTACAGCCATCATAATCTTGTGAACTTATTAAAGCAAATGAGGCCAACATGATTAACGGCAGCAACGCGGTCATATGTTTATCAACTGAAGGTGCTTTTGTGGTGTTATTTTTAGCTGTTTGAAGCAATCCTACGTGAAGAACTTACCCACGGTCAGCGTGATCATTGTATTCCACGAGGAGGCGCTGTCTGTTTTACTGCGGACCGTACACAGCGTCTTGGACAGATCTCCGGCTGACATCCTACACGAGATAATACTTGTAGATGATTTTTCTAAGAGAAGTAAACCTTAAATTTCATTTTTTGTAAAAAGAATGTAAACAGTCCATATTACTATGTGTATATGCATATATATCCATAAACGTTGGTTATTGTTGTGACCATTTTATGCACTTTGGTGTGATATAAACGAAGCTGTAATTCAGCATTTAGCATTTTTGCTGGGAAGTAAATAGATCTTTTCTTAAAGAGTTAAACAGCCAGAATCGGCACGGCGAGTTAAACTTTCCAGAGTAAGTATTTAAGTTAGGTTGTCACCAACTATTCACTCACCAGGTTTAATTTTGGTCACAGTGAACACTTGGCTGTATACCCCGTCTTATGCCAGCTGTTGTTTTTTGCTTAATGCATTGATATTGTTGTTGCAACTCCTACTGTTGAAATCACTGTCATGGAAATCACGACAAGTGGACGGTCTGGCATATTGCCAGCTGTGACAGCAGCAACAATGGCAACAATATAAACAAGAGCTTCCGTTACTGAGGCCATTGTGACAACCTGCTAAATGTGTAGTACCAGTAGACAATGTGACTCTGAGTATCTTGAAGTATTTGTTTCTAAACTTGGTAGTAAATATTGTCACTGTGAGTATAGGAGAGTATTGGTTTCAAAACCAGTTTCTTACCAGCAAAAATCTTTGCATCTTATTGGTATAGATTTTTGTCTTAATTATGTGCTGATTAGTATTGGCTAAAACATATCTTGAAACGTGGTCTTGACATTTGTTCTACTTTGTACAGGAAAAACTTAATTTTGCTGTGCCTGGTAGATACGTTGTCGCCTGTTTTCCTCTCTTTCCGAGGAGCTATAAAATTTCCTCCGAGATCCCCACCAAGCACCTCTAGGTCGTTTTTAGATGGAGTAAAATTAGACATTTCTGGAGGTTTTGCTCGCTGTTCTCAGAGAAACTTCCTCCAAAAAAATGTCATAACAGTCTATAGGGGGTCTTGGAGAGAAACTCATCGATCTTTGGAAAGAGGAGAAATCGGGCCATGTGATGAAGTGGATCTCTTTTACCAGGATGAAAGGCTTGGGGTTAGATTTGGGGAAAGTCTTTCTCCGGATTACTCTGTAATTTATTTGAACTTGAATTGTTCTTTCATTATCTGGTGACAGAGAGCTGCTACTTTTTACAGGTCATACAAACAAACCCCTGGAAGAATATGTGAGTACGATGAAAAAAGTAAAGATTGTCAGAGCGAGCAAAAGAGAAGGTCTTATTCGAGCTCGGCTAATAGGAGGGAAACATGCCTCGGGAGAAGTCCTAGTCTATCTGGATTCACATTGCGAGTGTACAGAAGGTAAGCTTCTCTTGAGTAGTTATCTGTTCGGGTATTTTTGTTGGCTAATCACGTGGTCTAGAGGGCAGATCGTTCACTTCACTCTTAGGAAATTTTCTCTATACTTGTTTTGGAGGTGTAACTTTGGGTGTGGTTTGCATTTTTGTAGTCAGTTTGATTGTTTGTCATTAAAGGAAACTTTTTTCATGGTTTTTGACAATGTCCAATTGACAATCGTATCTTATACAGGTTGTACCTAAAATTTTGCCAAAGGTTTACATCATTTAGCAAACGTCTTAATGCATATGTAGTCTAGATAGCTTTTGTCTTTTTTAGATATACATTTTAAGATTTTTTTTGTTCTTTTTTTAGTTGAGGAAATTTTTAAAGTTTGGTCTATACAGTGTTCCCTCACTTATGGCGGTGTTCCATTCCAGGCCCACCCGCGATAAGTGAATTTCCGCGATGTAGGGACGCTATACTCATTTAATACTTACAGTTTTGGATGGCATCGTAGGGTTTGAATAAATTCTGTCTCTAACAAAAATTTCACAAATAGCGTACAAGAAAACAAATTGCAGGGTACCTCAGCCAATCAGCGACTGGGATACAGATCAGCATTATCTGGTTGGTCGCTTTCCATCAATCAACCAATTGTGTGTTGTGTACAATCTCACGTCGGTACGTAGCGTCTCAAGCGGGCGCAAGTACTACATTTCGTTTTTGATGTGTATTCATCCGCCGAATAAATACACTATTTACTGTAACTGATAATGCTTCATACAGACAGAAGAAGTGTAAAATCGTTTAGCTTCTACCGCACGAGTTTTTTCCTGCAGGCTGGCTTCCAGCACTTATTGACCCCATCGCGCGGAACAACCGGACCGTTACCGTTCCCGTCATTCCCGTCATTGGTACTAAAGACTTTGCTTTCGAAAATTCAGCACTTCCAGAGAACATTCAGGTGGGAGGCTTTGCCTGGACACTCATTTTCAACTGGCATGTTTTGCCACCAGGGGAACAGCAGCGCCGGGTTTCTGAAGGCCTTACAAGCGTCGACCCAATCAGGTACGCCAAAATTTAGTGGTCCTTTTATTCATTACAATGGAGAAGGACGATAGGTGAACAAATTTAGTGAATTAAATTGTAATTGGATGAGTATAAATTTTACTGATCTGTAAGGATTAGATAAGGAAACGATAGTGTTAAGATCTCTTATGTTCGTAACCAAGATGTAGAGTTTATAGTAAAACTAGTAGACTTATAGGAGTTCACGCCAAATTGACCAAGGATTAAAAACCCTTACACTATTTAAAGAGGTGCACTTTCTCAGTGCTTCCATAATGCGTGGATTTTTTTTAAGTTCGCGCAGTGTATCTCCTGTATCTTGCATGTTAGGACTCAAAATAATGCATACAATCAACATCAGAGGTAGTATAAAACAGACAGAAATTTTATTATAAGAACAAGGTATAAAATTATCTTAAAAAATTTTAACATCAGCTAAAATTCGAATAAGTTTTGCTTTTAACGGCCTTTCCAATTGTAACGACGGGTTTACGCTAGTGAGTTTTCACTTGTGAACACTCCCTGAGAGTAAACTCAGCAATTCTCAGAAAGTTTGCAAAAACTTGCCGACACAACTCGCAGAGTCCGCGATAAACTTGCGAGCTTCTGGTCAGAGGGAAAACTCACGAGAGAAAACTGTCTAGTCTAAACGCGCCATTAGTATGATGAGCAAGATTACATTGGTGTGCATTATGCGTATTATTTGAGACTTAATGAGTGCCAAGCTGATTGGCAAAGTTTGATTGGTAAGGGTAAGTTCATACTGGGTACCTTGAATGCATTTTCTCATGCATGGAGGCTTTGGTCGCATGTTTGCATGTTAAATGTACCCAATACTAACGTATTGTGGGAGACGGTACTCGATAGTAATGTATTATGGGAGACGGTACCTAATACTAACGTATTATGAGAGACGGATCCCAATACTAACGTTTTATGGGGGACAGTACCCGATAATAACGTATTATGGGGGACGGAGCCCGATACTAATGTTTTATGGGAGACGGTACCCAATACTAACGTATTATGGGGGATGGTACCCAATACTAACGTATTATGGGGGATGGTTCCCGATACTAACGTATTATGGGGGACGGTACCCGATAGTAACATATTGTGGGGGACGGTACCCGATACTAACGTATTATGGGGGATGGTTCCCGATAGTAACGTATTATGGGAGACGGTACCCGATAGTAACGTATTATGGAGGATGGTACCCGATAGTAACGTATTATGGGGGATGGTACCCGATAGTAACGTATTATGGGGGATGGTACCCGATAATAACGTATTATGGGGGATGGTACCCGATAGTAACGTATTATGGGGATGGTACCCGATAGTAACGTATTATGGGGGATGGTACCCGATAGTAACGTATTATGGGGGACGGTACCCGATAGTAACGTATTATGGGGGATGGTACCCGATAGTAACGTATTATGGGGGATGGTACCCGATAGTAACGTATTATGGGGGATGGTACCCGATAGTAACGTATTATGGGGGATGGTACCCGATAGTAACGTATTATGGAGGACGGTACCCGATACTAATAGCATATCCAGAGTAGCATACTTGGGAATACCTGGAAGTGGCGTCCTCTCTCAGATGTCTTTTGAAACTGTCGACTGACGAAGCATTGATGATTGATGACAGCCTCAATGCCCAAAGAAGTGAGATCTGATGTTGGTTCTTGCTTTTTGCACAAATAACTTTAACTCATGACCAAGAAGAACTCTGTGAGGTCTGGAAAAAGTCTATCTCTGTCAGAACAGTGTTTCCACTAATTATTTTGAAGCAGTTCAACAAGGTCAGAACAGTGTTTCCACTAATTATTTTGAAGCAGTTCAACAAGGTCAGAACAGTGTTTCCACTAATTATTTTGAAGCAGTTCAACAAAGTCAGAACAGTGTTTCCACTAATTATTTTGAAGCAATTCAACAACGTCTACAGTCTCACGCGTCTGCTGAAGTGAAATCCAATTGCTTGATCATGCCAATACAACGGTTTGCTTTTGCAATGATGTGGTCACATGGGAATTCCATTTGAAGTCATTGGAAATCATTACTTCCAAGTCTGTGATACATATTTCTTCAGCCATTTGAACATTATTTAGAACACAGACTGTTGTTAGCATCCTGCTCGGAAGACAATGGAGTGTGTGCCAAGAGAGTCAGTTGTTGATCACATTGATGGAGCTGCAGCGTCGACTGTGGCTGAGCAGTCTGATCCTTGAACGGCAGTTAGACAGCCGTAATTGCTGCCTTCCGTGTTGTTTCTGCCACTGAAACTGTGACACTGGAGTGGCCTCACGCCTGGGCAAGGTGTATGGAGATCCTGAGTTGCCCAGACAACAGGAACCCCCTCTCTTCCTCCCTGGTGTAGTCCAAAGGAAAGCTGAGCGATATGTTTGGCACCAGGTTGGCTGCAGGAGCTGCCGGAGTCAGTGAGCATGCTGCACTAGTCCGCCTTCGGGGTTCCACTCCTGATTTGGAAAGTTTACTCCTCAACACATGTCCGTTGGGTCACTTGACCTCCTCCGGCCTCTGGCCGTTGGCTGCTTGTGCAGCTCCTCCTCCACCTAGTGTCGAGATACAGTGTCCAGATCCGGCAGGCCTACAGCACCTGGTATTCCTAGGCGATCACCCATCCAAGTACTAACCAGGCTCCACGTTGCTTAACTTCGGTAATCAGAGAAGAATCGGCATTTTTAACGTGATTTGGTCGTAGAACACAGACTACAAGGTACCTAACAAAATTGTGTTTGTTGCAACAAGCTACTACAAGTGCCATAGGCCTACTGTTTTCTTAAACATTCATAATTTTTACACTTTTCCAATTTCTCTATATTTTTAGGATGGTTGCCATCCCTACTGAGTCCAATAAAAGAGAATCACACCACTGTGACAATTCCAATAGTGGAAATGATAAATCCGCTCACTTTCTCCGTCTATCCGACTCCTCCAGATTATATCCGCGTTGGTGGATTCGGCTGGGATTTGATTTTTCACTGGCACAAGATACCTCTCCGGGAAAAAATGCGCCGTGAAGGAAAAGGGGAAAGTTATCCCATTAGGTAGGCTTTCCCTCTTTCTTACAATTTGGCATCCCGGAACTGAACACTTCATAGTTAGAAAAGTTGCGAGCCAATCAAGATTTGAACTCGGAGCCTTGCAATTAAACTCTACCGCATAAGCTACTGGTTTAACATTACAGAGTATGTATGAAATCTCATGCTAGTAATACGCAGTCAATCAGCGCCACCTGTCCACAGTGTGGTGAAACTGATTTGACTTATCACACTTCATTATCTGAGTAATTGAGTAATGGGCGGCTAATATGAGCACGTTAACTTTGTTTTCGTTGCATGCAACTCTTCTAATTTTTTAAGTTCTTTTCCTTTAATCGCTATTTATTTCATTGCACGCGGTTTTTGTTTTTTCACCACGTGTTTTTCATTTTGAAATTGCGATTTTTTATTACTAGCGGCATGTGTTTATATGGAACTGTTTTTTTTTCTTTATTTTGTCAAGCAATAATGGTGGTTATGTTTGGCATGCAGTTCAATTTCCGTATTTTTGCTTGCATACGTTATGCATTTTTATAACTTGACAAGACAGGTGTTATAATTTTCTGCATTCATCTTGCATATTCTGGGACGCATGTTGGGTTGCATTGCAGTATAGGCTGCATCTGAATGAAGCTTATGCGTGCAGGTAAGTTGAAGCTGAAGAGAGAAAGAGTAATTTTTTCCTAGCCAAAATTGTGACATTTTCCGGTGACTTTTTCCTGTGAGTTTATTACAGGTTGGCCCGCTCAAGGGCAAATGCATTTGACCTTTGCTTGACCGTTACTTGACACATTGAAATTTTTTGTCTTTTTCATTGTTCTTGTATTTTTAGATTTAGCAGCTAATGCATTTGACCTTTGTTTGACCTTTACTTGACACATTGACATTTTTTTGTCGTTTTCTTTGTTCTTGAATTTTTAGATTTAGCACTAAATGCATTTGACCTTTGTTTGACCTTAACTTGACATTGACATTTGTCGTTTTCTGTGTACTTGTACTTTTAGATTTAGCACTAAATGCATTTGACTTTTGTTTGACCTTTACTTGACACATTGACATTTCCTTTGTCATCTTCTTTGTTCTTGTATTTTTAGATTTGCACAAATGATGCAAATTAATTTAGTTAAAGGAACTTATGACTAAGTCAATTACGCTTTTTCAGAAGTCCTACCATGGCAGGCGGTCTGTTTGCAATAAACAAAAAATGGTTTGAAACTTTGGGAACTTATGATCCGGAGTACGATGTCTGGGGTGGCGAAAATTTGGAGTTGTCTTTTAAGGTAAGATAAACTGAGGTTGTGTTAAAGCGTTCACATCATTTAAGGTCTTAGAATACCTTACTTTTTATGATGAGTTAATGCAGTGTTCACATTCACATTAAAAACAGTGTTTTCTCATGTTTGAGAGAGGAGACAACTTCAGACAGCCGTGCTAGCAATGCAGTGAATGTTAAATTATACACTGCATGTTATTAAAATGCTAATTCACCATCAATCAAAATTTGCTAAGCAAATCTCCTGTACTGCAGAAAGATGTTCACTCACCTGGTAAACCACGTAAGTATTGATTGTACGGTGATTGAATGGTTGTTGAGATGCATAACTATTTAAAAATGCACATTTTTTATACCGTTTGCCATTCTGCCTGCTCAGGTCCAACCCTTAAGAACAGGATGCTGCTTAATGTAGGCATTCAGGGTAGTTATCATGTGAAGTTTTTCAAATGAAGTACTGAACACGTAGAACAAGTGGTATGCTGTGTGAAGCCATCCAAAAGCAGTTCTTTGCAATCACCGGTCTAGATTTTTAGATTTAACAGCAAATGCATTCGACCTTTGTTTGACCTTTACTTGAGACCATTGACATTTCCTTTGTCGTCTTTTTTGTTCTTGTATTTTTAGATTTAACAGCAAATGCATTTGACCTTTGTTTGACCTTTACTTGACACCATTGACATTTCCTTTGTCGTCTTCTTTGTTCTTGTATTTTTAGATTTAACAGCAAATGCATTTGACCTTTGTTTGACCTTTACTTGACACCATTGACATTTCCTTTGTCGTCTTCTTTGTTCTTGTATTTTTAGATTTAACAGCAAATGCATTTGACCTTTGTTTGACCTTTACTTGACACCATTGACATTTCCTTTGTCGTTTTCTTTGTTCTTGTATTTTTAGAATTAACAGCAAATGCATTTGACCTTTGTTTGACCTTTACTTGACATCATTGACACTTCCTTTGTCGTTCTCTTTGTTCTTGTATTGCAGACGGTAATTGAAAACATTAATTAACTAAAAATACCATTTTCAAATCTAAAGCTACAACTCTAGTCTCTTTTATTTTTGATGTTGCAGGTCTGGATGTGCGGCGGGTCATTGGTCACGGCTCCGTGCTCCCATGTGGGCCATATTTACCGTTCGAAGTCGCCTCACACTTGGCCAGAAGGCACAAACTACTTCCGTAACTTCGTACGACTAGCCGAAGTGTGGCTGGACGAGTACAAGCAATATTTCTACGAGTATGTGCCGAGTCAGGTGAGATATTGTGTTGTAGTTTGTGGTTGGCTGCATCCTGGAAGTGGTGCTGACGAGACAAAAAATTACTCAGCAATTATTTGATTCTATTGTGTGAAAGTGTCATTTGGAAAACAGACTTCTTATGGAAAACAGACTAACTTTTGAGTAAAATGTTGTCTTTTGTCTGGTGTCAATTTCAAAGATTTTCTGTAATAGGCAAGTTGTTCAGGCAAGCATACATGTAAAGCACAGATCCTATGAAACATGTAGAGCCTTTCCATAACTTGCATTTTCTTACATTTGTTGTTTTAGCGTGTAGGAGTAACTGACGTGGCACAACCGTGCTTGCGTTGTTTTTGAGAATTGCTAATTAATTTACACCCTGTGCATCTGTGTGTGTGCTTAATTTTATTTGTAATAATCCATATAAGTTGGAATTGCCACAGTTTACAATAAAATAAATAATTCCCAGTTTTTTTCCGGCAAAAATACATTTATCATCCCCAGGGTAAATGGACTACCTTCAAATGTCGTTATGACTGCGGCCTGAGCCCTTTATAATGCTAACCTTGCTTAGAAACCCTCCACTTACATAAAACATTTAAGTCTTTCCAGCAGGTAAGTGAAATGCTGAGTAATATAACTTTGGATGAAAAGTGTTTTGGGACATAATTTAACATTTCCTTTTCTTTCCCTGATTTACGTGGCGTAGTGACGTCATGTAATGGTGCCGTCGTAACAATATTGTGGAAGATTTAAAATGAAAACAAACAAAAATTCCTTTGAATGCAAATACGATATGTGCATGAAATTGCTGTAAGATTGTAGTACAATTTTTTAAGGCGAATTTTTTGAAACCTACTTCAGGTACCCCTTTTCTTGTCCTTTAATTTTCGTCAAAAGAAAGTGTCTATATATGTAGACAGTTTGTTTTGCCGAAAATCTGAGCGCTAAGCGAGGTTGGCATTATGAAGGTGGAGGGAGGGGGAGGGGGGGGAGTGTATGCGTTGTGCATTTTCTATTTAAAACAGACGGACTTTTTTCCACTGTTGCAGATGAA
The DNA here is from genome assembly GCA_030141605.1 of Tubiluchus corallicola. Lineage (NCBI taxonomy): Eukaryota > Metazoa > Priapulida > Priapulimorpha > Priapulimorphida > Tubiluchidae > Tubiluchus > Tubiluchus corallicola. The sequence goes on from JAQGDQ010000767.1 coordinate 69,469, forward strand.
ATTTACTGAAAACTGTTTTTAGGTGAAAGAGATAAACTATGGTGATATTTCATCACGATTAGCCATACGCAAACGTTTGCAATGTAAGAACTTTGACTGGTTTATGAATAACGTGTGGCCAGAAAAATTCCATCCTGGAAAATCTGTGTATTCCGGTTGGGTAAGTTCCGGTAGAGTTGCTTTTCAAAATTCAAGGTCTTTCGTATTTAAAATGATTTAACTCCAGATATGAGACAAATAAGTTGAAACATCTTTATTTTGCCAACCGGAACAGGAAGCCGTTTTTGCTATGAAAGCTGAAAAGGGCCACAGCTCTTTGTGTAACTAGGTTAATTTAATAACCATTTCTTACATACTATGCAAACTTCTGTAATTTTCAGAAGTTGTTTATAATGTACCAGCGTTTTAATTTACCAACTAAACAATTAGTATTGTACAAGTAATTAAAGTCTTTAATTATGTCTTTACACATTACTTTCATATAAAATTATAGAAAAAATGGAGCCTATTATTTTTCCCATCTTGCTGTAGTTTTCTTTTTACATGTGTTTTCTTTCTGTGACTTTTTTACCTGTGACTTTTTTACTTCTGACATTCTTACCTGTCACTTTTTTCCTGTGACTTTTTTACCTGTGAAATTGGTAGTTGTCAAGTTGATTACTCGTATTAAAAATGGTTTTTATAAAAAGTTAAATAATTTTACAGCTGAGAAATCACATTAATGATGGAAGTTCAGATGCCTGTTTAGACAGCTCTGATTCCCAGGCTTATCATGGAAAAGCCATGAGATTGTGGCCTTGTCATAATCAACGTGGCAATCAGGTAAGATGTTCACATGATTGTTCTTACTGATAAAATTGCTACTCCTAATAACAGTCATTTTGTATTATGTAATAAAAGTTCCATTTCAACAAGTTTTGGACACTAGAGTTTGTTATAATGAATTTTGGATATAGCGAACTATTTTTGATTCTTGTTTGTATTAAAAAATGAGAGAGGGAGAGAGAGAGAGAGAGAGAGAGAGAGAGAGAGAGAGAGAGAGAGAGAGAGAGAGAGGAAGGAGGGAGAGACAGCTGAAAATACAACTTGGCAGCAAAAGGAATGAGTTTTGGACGCTCAGTCTCTTGACAGAATTCAATTACCGGTTGTTTTGTCATTGACTACAAATGTGAATTGTGCACCAGCCTTTAGTTTATTTGAACAGTGTGAACGCTATTTCTACTGATGTATGTAATTTGTCTGGAGAAGATGACCTCAGTTTGCCTTTCCTTGCAGCTTTGGCATCTTACAAGAGACGGTGAATTGCGCAGGGAGGAGTCGTGCATGGACGCAGGACCAGAACACATCATGATGAATCAATGTCATGGTCTTCGCCACAATCAGTACTGGATTTACAACAAATTGGTAAGTTTGACTCAACAAGGCTTACATTGTAGCCTGAGTAGCTGAAAATATGCGAGTAGATATGGTATTTATTTAATACCTGAAGTTAAGCAACACCAAGCCTGATTAGTGAAGGAACTAATGATCGCCACATTCTGTCTGCGACACTGATTGTATCTTCTTAGGAGGATTTGTACATTTGTGTCTAAGATATTTAATACCTGAAGTTAAGCAACACCAAGCCTGATTAGTGAAGGAATTGATGATCTAGGCGGCTCCTTGCTACGCTGATTTTGACTTCGTGGGAGGATTTGTACAAATGTGTCTGAGACATTTAATACCTGAAGTTAAGCAACAACAAGCCTGATTATTGAAGAATGGATGATCTAGGCGGTTCGGTTTGCTACACTGATTTTGGTTTCTTAGGAGGATTTGTACAAATGTGTCTGAGACATTTAATACTTGAAGTTAAGCAACACCAAACCTTAGTGAAGGAATGGATGATCGCCACATTCGATATTTGCTCTAGGCTGTTCTGTTTGCTACACTGATTTTGGCTTTCGTACCTGTTTGCAGCTTCTCATTCCTCTTAGGTCATGACCTTCGTACCTGTTTGCAGCTTCTCATTCCTCTTAGGTCATGACCTTCATACCTGTTTGCAGCTTCTCAATCCTCTTAGGTCATGACCTTCGTACCTGTTTGCAGTTTCTCAATCCTCTTAGCTCATGACCTTCATACCTGTTTGCAGCTTCTCAATCCTCTTAGGTCATGACCTTCGTACCTGTTTGCAGCTTCTCAGTCCTCTTAAGTCATGACCTTCGTACCTGTTTGCAGCTTCTCAATCCTTTTAGGTCATGACCTTCGTACCTGTTCGCAGCTTCTCAATCCTCTTAGGTCATGACCTTCATACCTGTTTGCAGCTTCTCATTCCTCTTAGGTCATGACCTTCGTACCTGTTTGCAGCTTCTCAATCCTCTTAGGTCATGACCTTCGTACCTGTTTGCAGCTTCTCAATCCTCTTAGGTCATGACCTTCATACCTGTTTGCAGCTTCTCAGTCCTCTTAGGTCATGACCTTCATACCTGTTTGCGGTTTCTCAATCCTCTTAGGTCATGACCTTCGTACCTGTTTGCGGTTTCTCAATCCTCTTAGGTCATGACCTTCGTACCTGTTTGCAGTTTCTCAATCCTCTTAGGTCATGATCTTCGTACCTGTTTGCAGTTTCTCAATCCTCTTAGGTCATGACCTTCGTACCTGTTTGCAGTTTCTCAATCCTCTTAGGTCATGACCTTCTTACCTGTTTGCAGTTTCTCAATCTTCTTAGGTCATGACCTTCGTACCTGTTTGCAGTTTCTCAATCCTCTTAGGTCATGACCTTCGTACCTGATTGCAGCTTCTCAATCCTCTTAGGTCATGAACTTCGTACCTGTTTGCAGCTTCTCAATCCTCTTAAGTCATGAGCTTCGTACCTGATTGCAGCTTCTCAATCCTCTTAGGTCATGACCTTCGTACCTGTTTGCAGCTTCTCAATCCTCTTAGGTCATGACCTTCGTACCTGTTTGCAGCTTCTCAATCCTCTTAAGTCATGACCTTTGTACCTGTTTGCAGCTTCTTAATCCTCTTAGGTCATGACCTTCGTACCTGTTTGCAGCTTCTCAATCCTCTTAGGTCATGACCTTCGTACCTGTTTGCAGCTTCTCAATCCTCTTAAGTCATGATCTTCGTACCTGTTTGCAGCTTCTCAATCCTCTTAGGTCATGACCTTCGTATCTGTTTGCAGATTCTCAATCCTCTTAGGTCATGACCTTCGTACCTGTTTGCAGCTTCTCAATCCTCTTAGGTCATGACCTTCGTACCTGTTTGCAGCTTCTCAATCCTCTTAGGTCATGACCTTCGTACCTGTTTGCAGTTTCTCAATCCTCTTAGGTCATGACCTTCGTACCTGTTTGCAGCTTCTCAATCCTCTTAGGTCATGACCTTTGTACCTGTTTGCATCTTCTCAATCCTCTTAGGTCATGACCTTCGTACCTGTTTGCAGTTTCTCAATCCTCTTAGGTCATGACCTTCGTACCTGTTTGCAGTTTCTCAATCCTCTTAGGTCATGACCTTTGTACCTGTTTGCAGTTTCTCAATCCTCTTAGGTCATGACCTTCGTACCTGTTTGCATCTTCTCAATCCTCTTAGGTCATGTCCTTCGTACCTGTTTGCAGCTTCTCAATCCTCTTAGGTCATGACCTTCGTACCTGTTTGCAGTTTCTCAAACCTCTTAGGTCATGACCTTCGTACCTGTTTGCAGCTTCTCAATCCTCTTAGGTCATGACCTTCATACCTGTTTGCAGCTTCTCAATCCTCTTAGGTCATGACCTTCACACCTGTTTGCAGCTTCTCAATCCTCTTAGGTCATGACCTTCACACCTGTTTGCAGCTTCTCAGTGCTCTTAGGTCACGACCTTTGTACCTGTTTGCAGTTTCTCAATCCTCTTAGGTCACGACCTTCGTACCTGTTTGCGGCTTCTCAGTGCTGTTAGGTCATGACCTTCGTACCTGTTTGCAGCTTCTCAATCCTCTTAGGTCATGACCTTCGTACCTGTTTGCAGCTTCTCAATCCTCTTAGGTCATGACCTTCGTACCTGTTTGCAGCTTCTCAATCCTCGTAGGTCATGACCTTCGTACCTGTTTGCAGCTTCTCAATCCTCTTAGCTCATGACCTTCGTACCTGTTTGCAGCTTCTCAATCCTCTTAGGTCATGACCTTCGTACCTGTTTGCAGCTTCTCAATCCTCTTAGGTCATGACCTTCGTGCCTGTTTGTAGCTTCTCAATCCTCTTAGGTCATGACCTTCGTACCTGTTTGCAGCTTCTCAATCCTCTTAAGTCATGATCTTCGTACCTGTTTGCAGCTTCTCAATCCTCTTAGGTCATGACCTTCGTACCTGTTTGCAGATTCTCAATCCTCTTAGGTCATGACCTTCGTACCTGTTTGCAGCTTCTCAATCCTCTTAGGTCATGACCTTCGTACCTGTTTGCAGCTTCTCAATCCTCTTAAGTCATGACCTTCGTACCTGTTTGCAGCTTCTCAATCCTCTTAAGTCATGACCTTCGTACCTGTTTGCAGCTTCTTAATCCTCTTAGGTCATGACCTTCGTACCTGTTTGCAGCTTCTCAATCCTCTTAGGTCATGACCTTCGTACCTGTTTGCAGTTTCTCAATCCTCTTAGGTCATGACCTTCATACCTGTTTGCAGCTTCTCAATCCTCTTAGGTCATGACCTTCACACCTGTTTGCAGCTTCTCAATCCTCTTAGCTCATGACCTTCGTACCTGTTTGCAGCTTCTCAATCCTCTTAGCTCATGACCTTCGTACCTGTTTGCAGTTAATTTACCATTTTATGCTTTCAGACTCTTGCGCTGTACCACCCAGAAAGTAACAAGTGTCTGGAAGTGAAGCCAGATCGGAGGAACCTCCTGATGGCAGAATGCTCTGCGATGCCTCAGCAACAATGGCAGGTTGAAGCCAGCGGATGGAGAAATAATCCGTTAAATAATTAATTGAATAGTTAATTAAACAATGTAGGTAATCACTAAATAGTAACTGTAAGTAGCAAGTAAGAGATATACAGAAGGAAGCCATTGATAAGTTTTTTGTGAAGATATTTAAACTGACCACGTGATCTCTACTATAGTTTTCATAACAGAGAATTTGTTTACCAAAGCCAGCCCTGGATTAACCTTTAAGCAAAACAAGCACATGCTTAGGGCTTCAGGAGAAGAGTTTTTCAATTCGAATAATTTTCCAAAAGTAAAATACAGTCAACTTTGGGTATAAGGGACACCTCGGGACCATCAAAAATCGTCCCTTATAGCTCAACTTCGGATATAAAGGACACCTCGGGACTGAAAAAAACCGTCCCTTATATAGCTCAACCTCGGAGATAAAGGACACCTCCGGACCTGAAAAAACCATCTCTTATAGCTCAACCTTGGATATAAAGGACACCTCGGGACGGGAAAAACCGTCCCTTATAGCTCAACCTCAGATATAAAGGACACCTCGGGACCGGAAAAAACCATCTCTTATAGCTCAACCTTGGATATAAAGGACACCTCGGGACCGGAAAAACCGTCCCTTATAGCTCAACCTCAGATATAAAGAACACCTCGGGACCGGAAAAAAACGTCCCTTATAGCTCAACCTCGGATATAAAGGACACCTCGGGACCGGAAAAAAACGTCCCTTATAGCTCAACCTCGGATATAAAGGACACCTCGGGACCGGAAAAAACTGTCCCTTATAGCTCAACCTCGGATATAAAGGACACCTCGGGACCAGAAAAAACTGTCTCTTATAGCTCAACCTCGGATATAAAGAACACCTCGGGACCGGAAAAAACCGTCCCTTATAGCTCAACCTGGGATATAAAGGACACCTCGGGACCAGAAAAAACTGTCCGTTATAGCTCAACCTGGGATATAAGGGACGCCTCGGGACCGGAAAAAACCGTCCCTTATAGCTCAACCTCGGATATAACGGACACCTCGGGACCGGAAAAAACCGTCCCGTATAGCTCAACCTCGGATATAAAGGACACCTCGGGACGGGGAAAAAACCGTCCCTTATAGCTCAACCTGGGATATAAAGAACACCTCGGGACTGGAAAAAACCGTCCCTTATAGCTCAACCTGGGATATAAAGGACACCTCGGGACTGAAAAAACCGTCCCTTATAGCTCAACCTCGGATATAAAGGACACCTCGGGACCAGAAAAAACTGTCCGTTATAGCTCAACCTGGGATATAAAGGACACCTCGGGACCGGAAAAAACTGTCCGTTATAGCTCAACCTGGGATATAAAGGACACCTCGGGACCAGAAAAAACCGTCCCTTATAGCTCAACCTCGGATATAAAGAACACCTCGGGACCAGAAAAAAACTGTCCGTTATAGCTCAACCTGGGATATAAGGGACACCTCGGGACGGGGAAAAAACCGTCCCTTATAGCTCAACCTCGGATATAAAGGACACCTCGAGACCAGAAAAAACTGTCCCTTATAGCTCAACCTCGGATATAAAGACACCTCGGGACCGGAAAAAACCGTCCCTTGTAGCTCAACCTGGGATATAAAGGACACCTCGGGACGGGAAAAAACTGTCCCTTATAGCTCAACCTTGGAGTTTGCCGAAAAATTGAGGTTAAAAATCGATCAATTTCGCTTTGATCATAGGGTCCCTTATATACGAGGTAATTTATCTGTTTTTCTATTACGCGGGACCTGAAGATATCGTCCCTTATAACCGAAAGACCGTTACATCCGAGTACCTTATATACGAAGATCTTCAGATAGGAAAAGCGTTACGAAAAATCAGGACTGGTGTTGGTGGCGCTTATAAGCGAGTACCTTATACCCGAGGTTGTCTGTAGTTTTCTACAATGAAGTTGAGCTGAAATAGTTTAAATATATAAAAAGTAGTTTGTCTTGTACACAAATGCATTCTAGACTTCAAACATTTGCTGTTAATTATGATGATGATGATCATCATTATTATTATTATCATTATTATTATTATTATTATTAACTACAGTGACGTGCACCGTGCAGTCATTATGTAAATTATGAACTTGAATATTAGTGCAAACTGTTGACCGACTACTTTACTTGGTTACATTGATTGTCTATGTATAACAACTGGGAAATGAAGTTTTAATACATCCTCCCTCCATGAGGTGAACAGCCAGAATCGGCATGGTGAACGAAACTGTCACGAGAATGAGCGATACCAAGAATGAGTATGTAACCTAGCCATGTGCCTTTTGCTGACACGTCTCAGCGTTACTTAACATTGCTCGCTAAGCACAAACTCTGACCACTCGGCTATGCCACACACCCGAACAATGGTGGCGATGTCCTGTCAGTGGTATCAACAAAAACAGAAGCAGTTCTGGATGGGAAAATTGAAATTAATTCGCAGCATTTACACATAAGAGTGTAAGAAATTAAAGTAGACAGTTTGCACCGGCGTTGAAGTACACACATCCTCTTTACATCGGAAGCCAGTCACACAACACCATTTCAAAGCAAAAAGAGACGACTGGCATATGCAGATGAATCGATTGGCAGCTGCTACTGATCAAATTCATGGACTGATTTATATTGGATTTAAGTGGTGACGCCTCGTGTATACGTACTGCGGAACAGCAGCACCCCCTATTTTCACTCAATACTATTTATAATATTCAATATAATAAGTCTTTTTCTTATTGCACAGTACTTATATTCCTGCAGGCTGTTTGTTGTGTGATACCTTGCACCTGTTCGTTATGTGGTACTTATGTAAAAGCTGTGTGTGGTCTTTTTTCGTTAGTTCTTTCTTTATACTTGTACGGATGTAGAACACGTGAGGGTAGTACTGTTTGCTTCACAGCCCAGCACAGTGGTGTGTTTTACTGTTGTGCGCATGCGCCTATTCACACATGTCTGATATAACACACTGTACACATATTACACTCAAGTAGTGAATTCTCTGTTCATTTCAAAAGATGAAATTTCGTTTTACAGCTTAAAATTGTTTCTGTTTGTTTACAATACGGTATGGATGAGTATCGAGATTCTGGCTACTGGTCAGCATGAGCTGGTCACTGTCCATATGAAGACATACGTAGATTGACTATATAACGCGTCATAATATATTTCGTGTGTCGTAATGCTTACAAAAATGTTGTGATGCTGAAATGAGAATGTTGTGTGTTTTTTATGCAAAGTAAGCCTCGTGTTCTAGCAATGAATAATGTTTTACACAATGAAAAGCAAATGTCTCATAGCATTTACTGTAAATAAATTTCATTTTCATTTGGAAAGATGAAATTTCATGTAACAGTTCAGATATTTGGAGGCACCATAACCTTTCTGTGATTAGGGCTTCTCGAGGTCTTAATCCAGCCCTGGAAAAAGGCCTAGCATTTGGGAAGGCAGCTTCTAAGAATCATGATCACGTTTATTAGTGAGTTTATTATATTCATTTCACAGTTTGCAGTTACGTGTAGCTAATATCCAAAAAACTGTTTCGTTTTTTTGTTGTCATTTAAATTAATGATAAATTCACAAAAGACGAAAATAGATCTTGCAAATTTTTTTATTAAACATTGTAATGTATGTACAGTATAAAGTAAAGGCGGTAACGTAGGCAATTAAAGTTATATAAAAACATTTACACAATAATAATAATAATACATGAAAAAAATGGAAAGTACACACTTCTCGACACACGCAGTTCTCTAATTAAATTCATTCGTTAATAATTACTTAATTTACACTTAATTAGGTAGCTGCTCAAATCATGAGAATTCATATTACTTAAAAAATGACGGCACTATTACGTGAGCAAAGACCCGACGGTAGGTCTTTACCATTACACACAGTTTGGTTTAAACTGTAATAGCTAATGACGTAATAATTAATTAAGACGACTATTAATATCTACTACTAAAAACAGTAAGTACTGTTGATGGAAACTGATATTATACGGAATGAAAAGAAGCTTAAGCTCTCAGGGTTGATGTCAGACAATTTTTCGTCTTCTTATAGTGCATTTATTCTTAAGAAACAATCCAAAATTATGAGACAGCATAATGCACAAACGTAAAGTGGTAGGCCACGAACCTCTGAAGCCATTTTAACAATACGTGTTTAAAAAAGACACAATGAAGATTTTGGGAGTAGAAGAGAAGGGAGGTAAAACTTCTTTGACTTGGCGCGATTCGGATACTAAACAATTTTCTCGCTTGCAAGAAAACGTAACAAAAATACCCATAAGAAAATAGCGAATGCGAAGAGAGATCAATGGTAGTGATGAGTACATAGATGTAGGTTGCGTAGATGCAGTAGTAGCTACAGACGGAAACATCGACATTGCCAAGTTGTACGGAACGGTCAGAAGTGTTGTAAATGTTACTGTTTCGAGTGGAAAACATATGAAAACTGCAATAACAGAATTATATTGCACCTGGACAATGTAGTGGTCAAGTTGACAAACTAGAATGAAAACGCCTTTGTCCGGTTTTGAAATGCAAACTCTGTTTCTCCGGTGAGGAAGTAACTGCTGCGAGTTGAGTGAAAAAAGAAACTGCTAAAAGCCGAGTGGAAAAGGAAACTGATACGAGCTTGAGTGGAAAAAGAAAGTGCTACGAGTTGAGTGGAAAAAGAAAGTGCTACGAGTTGAGTGGAAAAAGAAAGTGCTACGAGTTGAATGGAAAAAGAAACTGCTGCAAGTTGAATGGAAAAAGAAACTGCTGTGAGTTGAATGGAAAAAGAAACTGCTGCGAGTTGAATGGAAAAAGAAAGTGCTACGAGTTGAGTGGAAAAAGAAAGTGCTACGAGTTGAATGGAAAAAGAAACTGCTGCAAGTTGAATGGAAAAAGAAAGTGCTCCGAGTTGAATGGAAAAAGAAACTGCTGCGAGTTGAGTGGAAAAAGAAACTGCTGTGAGTGAGTGGAAAAAGAAACTGCTGTGAATGGAAAAAGAAACTGCTGCGAGTTGAATGGAAAAAGAAACTGCTACGAGTTGAGTGGAAAAAGAAACTGCTGTGAGTTGAATGGAAAAAGAAACTGCTGCGAGTTGAATGGAAAAAGAAACTGCTACGAGTTGAGTGGAAAAAGAAAGTGCTACGAGTTGAGTGGAAAAAGAAACTGCTGCGAGTTTAGTGGAAAAGGAAACTGATACGAGCTGAGTGGAAAAAGAAAGTGCTACGAGTTGAGTGGAAAAAGAAACTGCTAAAAGCTGAGTGGAAAAGGAAACTGATACGAGTTGAGTGAAAAAAGAAACTGCTAAAAGCTGAGTGGAAAAGGAAACTGATACGAGCTGAGTGGAAAAAGAAAGTGCTACGAGTTGAGTGGAAAAAGAAACTGCTGCGAGTTGAATGGAAAAAGAAAGTGCTACGAGTTGAGTGGAAAAAGAAAGTGCTACGAGTTGAGTGGAAAAAGAAACTGCTGCGAGTTTAGTGGAAAAGGAAACTGATACGAGTTGAGTGGAAAAAGAAAGTGCTACGAGTTGAGTGGAAAAAGAAACTGCTAAAAGCTGAGTGGAAAAGGAAACTGATACGAGTTGAGTGAAAAAAGAAACTGCTAAAAGCTGAGTGGAAAAGGAAACTGATACGAGCTGAGTGGAAAAAGAAAGTGCTACGAGTTGAGTGGAAAAAGAAAGTGCTACGAGTTGAATGGAAAAAGAAAGTGCTCCGAGTTGAATGGAAAAAGAAAGTGCTACGAGTTGAGTGGAAAAAGAAACTGCTGCGAGTTGAATGGAAAAAGAAACTGTAGCGAGTTGAGTGGAAAAAGAAAGTGCGTCAAGTTACAAATTTGCTATTAACCAGATCTGAGTCAAGCAGATTTCACTATAGTGCTTCCTTCGCAAAAATGGTTACATTTTGAAATTATAGTCCATTTCCCCAAAACAATGTAAAAGTCATTATCATTCTTTGAGTACGTTTTATACGTAGCATGTGACATGTACGATTCCTAAGCAATAACTGCTCTTCATATAGACCCAACTGGACAAACACTTTAGCCTAAACAAGACCACGAGAAAGTTTCAAATTTAAACATCAGTTGACTCTCGGACATTTGGATAATTTGCAAACAGAACTGGTATTAATGGTACATGAACAATCTGTAGTGCATAAGTAGACTCCAAGATACGACAAGACTGCGGACGCAGAAAAATATATAAATATCACAGATAAGAGTTTATCCATCCAATAAGTTTCTGATGCAAAGTAACACGACCCTACTATGACAATAGTTGATGAATTAATATTGTCAGGCCACACATAATCCGTTTCCCAGCACATAATGCTTTGATGCCCTTTGTTCGCAAAACCAGGCAAAATCAGTCAAATTCACGGCTACTGAACGAGTGAAGCATTAAGAATATTTCACAAAGAAGAGAACATTTGAGAAAAAGTATAAGAATAATTCCCAAAGAAGTGAACATTTGAGAAAAAGTATAAGAATAATTCGCAAAGTGAACATTTCAGAAAAAGTATAAGAACAATTCCCAAAGAAGTGAACATTTCAGAAAAAGTATCAGAACAATTCCCAAAGAAGTGAACATTTGAGAAAAAGTATCAGAACAATTCCCAAAGAAGTGAACATTTGAGAAAAAGTATCAGAACAATTCCCAAAGAAGTGAACATTTGAGAAAAAGTATCAGAACAATTCCCAAAGAAGTGAACATTTGAGAAAAAGTATCAGAACAATTCCCAAAGAAGTGAACATTTGAGAAAAAGTATCAGAACAATTCCCAAAGAAGTGAACATTTGAGAAAAAGTATCAGAACAATTCCCAAAGAAGTGAACATTTGAGAAAAAGTATCAGAACAATTCCCAAAGAAGTGAACATTTGAGAAAAAGTATAAGAACAATTCCCAAAGAAGTGAACATTTGAGAAAAAGTATAAGAACAATTCCCAAAGAAGTGAACATTTGAGAAAAAGTATAAGAACAATTCCCAAAGAAGTGAACATTTGAGAAAAAGTATAAGAACAATTCCCAAAGAAGTGAACATTTGAGAAAAAGTATAAGAATATTTCGCAAAGAAATGAACACTCGAGAAAGAAATGTTAAAGAAATTCGAAGTGCAATTCTGCAAGATCAAAGCCATTAGATGGTTGCTAATTATACGTGGCAAAGTCGGCTGAAAAAAGTGTGAAATAACACAAGTTCCAACTGTCCCTGATTTTTTACCAATGTTGCCAGAAACACAGCCACTCTTTTACTTGACAATGGGATTTCATGACTTATAAGTACAATATAGCTAAAAATGCCGTGTACAACAGGTATCTGTGAATATACACGCTGCAATGATAAGTAAGAGAGGAAGGTTTTCATTTAAATTTGAAATAACCCCCGGGGATTCTTCAAGTACATACACATGGTGACCATTCACGTGACAACCGTACATGTGGCGACCGTTTACATGACAACTGTATGCATGGCAACCGTACACATGGTGACCGTTCACATGACAACCGTACACATGGCGACCATTTACAAGGCAACCGTACACATGGCGACCATTTACAAGGCAACCGTACACATGGTGACCATTTACATGGCAACCATACACATGGCGACCGTTCACATGACAACCGTACACATGGCAACCGTACAGATGGCGACCGTACACATGGCGACCATACACATGGCGGCCATTCACATGGCAACCGTACACATGGTGACCATTCACATGACAACCGTACACATGGCAACTGTTCACATGGCAACCGTTTACATGGCAACCGTACACATGGCAACCGTTCAAAAACTTGCAAAAATAACTGCTGTTGTGAATGAGCCGAGTTGAGAACACAAATTGATATGTTGAAAAAATACTTCAGTAATCAAAAGTAATAAGTTTTATTTATGTACAAGATATTAGGTTGTTTGGTTCTTGGCGGACAGACAACAAAACTGCCTGAGAATAATTTACGAAACGACTTGATTAAAAGTTTATAAATACTGTGCTTAGATATTTTTCATTCTATTAAGTTACTATCGGCAGTGCTAGCTTACAAGTTGCTTAAGCTTGATAGTTCTAAGCGATTAAGAGCTAACAAAAAAAGTACACAAAGCAGTGAAAACGTACTACATAATAAATATAGTTTTATACAGTAAGATCAAAACTGATCAGGCATATGCTTAGACCTTCAGCCAGAATCCTTTGTGTTGATCGAGCAACATATCAACATTTAGTCATACAAGAAGCTTGGGCATAATACGTGATGCTCAGGTTTGGTCATCTGTCGGAGTAGGATTGGTAAAGGAAGTCTCTCGACTACTCCTAAATGACCCCCCCCCACCCCCCAATGTGGCCCAGATCGAAAGGTAACTTGTCGTTCTTTTTTATTTTTGTGGTACACGACGGATCATCGTTTACATTTGACATACATTCGATTGAGGTCAAAATTTGGTCTTATTTCAATGTACCTAGTAGACTATCAAGTGAAGTGGTTGTCAATACATATTTCAGTCTGCAAGGATGATGTAACAAAGTCAGGAGGTAATTAAGAGATGACAGCAGGTTTTAATTTTACGTGTACGGCCTATGATCCATGAAGCCCATGATTTTTAAGTGTCATCGGGTGCCGGCCAGACACCCCAAATTTAGGGCAAGTTGGTACCCGAAGGGTGAAGTCTGGGCAAAGGACAATCGGAAATTAAGTGAAAATGGTGGCCTATCTTTCTTAGTTTTACTTAGTCTTTCTTATCTTCTATCTAGGCCATTTTGGTGGGTCATTCGAGGTACACCAGAGACTACATACCCCTGGCACCGTAACAAGTGCCCATGAACATCACATATTATATTCAAGCATCTTATACGACTAAATACAGTGAAATACCAATATAGTATAGCAAATACGGCTTACTGCATACATTATAGCAAACATGGTTTATTGGGTGCGCACTGGTAATGCGAACTCTCAAAAAAGAACGAATTTTCATCACTTATTTAACTAGTTTAATACCGTTGAATACAGCGTACTGGGTTTTTGCATACTTAAATGTATCTATGTGTACTTTGTAGTTTTTTGAGTACCTTAACTTTGCTAGCCGTTTGCGAATTAATTTGCAGTTAAAAGTTTAACCAGTCATTCCTGGCACTGCTAAACACAGTTGCCGAGCAGGTAACACGCAGAGTTATTAACGTGTGATAACCAAAAGTCATTTTGTCTGCCAACTGTATAAAAACAACGAGTCCTTCGGTGGACTGGCACCCAGTTGTTTTACATACGCACACCGATAACTAACATGTTTCGTCAAGCGACGAAAACTACCGAAGTTACTCTGTTACAAAAACTTTTTACACGAGAAATTTCGTGCAAACAAAACCGACTGGCGTTTCTGAAATTCGAGCGTCGACTTTGCTTAAAGTCACAACTGAACGTGCGCGTGAAATTTAACATGAAATGTTCATTAATATTTAGTTTATAAAGACGTTACACTGGTATCTTGCACGGTCAATCTGAAGGATTATGGCAGAAGGTTATAAAGTTTTTTAAAGATGGCACCTACTGATGTCTGACTGACATTACAGAAAACAATCCTAGGTCTGTCATGCTCAAGCCACATTTAAAATAGCTGAACATTTTGCCTAAAAATATCAAAATACACTTTTCATACGAAATTTACAACAGAAGTGAAATTATGTAACGCGTCCTTGCTTATAAAATGCAAAATAAAATTTACACGTACCGTATTCGATGCTAATGCATATCTGTACATATGTACAACAAAACATTTGACATTACGACAAGCATTTGTATCACAAAATCGGCCGACTGTAATTGGTGGACGAGCGGATGAGTAAAGAGGAGCAGAGGAACGACTCGAGAGGCACGGGGAGAAGGTGGGTGCAAACAACAGTGAAGGAGAAAGAGCAGGAGGACTAGAAAGAGGAAGCTCTTTAACGAAACCGCACGATACAAACAAATAAGTGCGCAACTTCTTTGGAATCATTGTGTAGGTTTTCATACAAGATGGCCGACGTTACTAACAGAACCAAGATGGCCGGAAGTTGTGAAGAACTGGCTAGGAACTGAAACGAAACAGGCAATCGTAGGAGATTGTGATAAGAATGAAACTAAAGTTTGCAAAACATGATTAGCTGTAAGGAATAAGCAGAGAATTGCTGCTGACTGTAGACTCATCGTAACACAGGCAGCAATATAAGGCAACAAGGAGGTACATTTGCTACTGTACAATACCTACGCCATGCTCGGATTGCTTCGTGACTTGAAGGGACCCCTGCCCTTGCCGTACCCAGCAGGCGGAGGCTTTTCGTATGGCGGAGGAGGCTCGTTGCCGTACGGAGGCGACGTGTAACCTTGTTGCTGGGAACTGGCTAGATTCGGACTGGACGAGTTCGCCCCGGATGGCCGTGACACGTGATCTGTCGGACGAAGGCGCGGATTGGACTTAGCTCTCTCCCCCTGAGGTTTGGATCGATCCGGCTGAGACTTGGGCCGCTCCGATTGAGGTTTCGATCGCTCTCCTTGAGTTTTAGGCCGTTCCGCCTGAGGCTTAGATCTCTCCGCCTGGGGCTTAGCTCGGTCCGCCTGAGGATTTGATCGCGCCTGCTGTTCGGTCTTCCGATCGCCCCCGGATCTTTCCGCGGGACTATTCCTATTGTTGTTTGCACCCACTCTACCTCCTCTTGAGCGACCTGAAGTCCAAAAAAAAATCATCAGGTTAGAAGTCGCAAGAAGAATTAAGTGCAGTTGAAAATGATAATTATACTGACGCAAAAGCAACAATCGTCTTTTTGTCAGTTGTCACAGAATCTGTGTCAACAAACAAGAGTCAGAAAAATCAACATTCTTCTTCTAAATGCGAAATAAACTTTTCAAATCTGTGAAACAGTTAAACCTTGTTATAATGCCCCCTCCCTTATAATGCCAGCCTCCTTAACACCCAATTTTTGGCAAAATGCCTCGCAACCAATTTGAAACAAATGTCTTTTTGCATAGACATGTGTATTAATGGCCTTTTATAATGCCACCTCCTTAACACCAAATTTTTGGCAAAACAAAATGTCTTTTTGCAAGACATGTATGTATTAATGTGCCTTGTTATAATGCCAGCCTCGCTTAACACTCAAATTTTTGGCAAAAACAAAATGTCTGCTTTTGCATAGACATGTATGTATTAATGCGCCTTGTTATAATGCCAGCCTCGCTTAACACCCAATTTTTTGGCAAAAACAAAATGTCTGCTTTTGCATAGACATGTATGTATTAATGCGCCTTGTTATAATGCCAGCCTCGCTTAACACACAAATTTTTGGCTAAAACAAAATGTCTGCTTTTGCATAGACATGTATGTATTAATGCGCCTTGTTATGATGCCAGCCTCGCTTAACACTCAAATTTTTGGCAAAAACAAAATGTCTGCTTTTGCATAGACATGTATGTATTAATGCACCTTGTTATAATGCCAGCCTCGCTTAACACTCAAATTTTTGGCAAAACAAAATGTCTGTTTTGCATAGACATGTATGTATTAATGCCCTTATAATGCCCCCTTAACCTAAATTTTGGCAAAACAAAATGTCTTTTTGCATAGACATGTATGATTAATGCCCTTATAATGCCACCTCGCTTAACAAATTTGGCAAAACAAATGTCTTTTTGATAGACATGTATGTATTAATGCCCTTATATGCCCCTCCTTAACCAAATTTTGCAAAACAAAATGTCTTTTTGCATAGACATGTATGTATTAATGCCTATAATGCAAATTGAAGAATGTATATAATGCTATATGTGCTTTTTTTGTGTTGTATTAATGTTATATGCCTCCTTAAAATTTCAAATTTGCTTTGCATAGACATGTATGTATTAATGTAACTTGTTATAATGCCAAACATGCTTAATGCAAAGTTTTTCTGTCCCAAAATGGACGATATAAAGAGAATTTGATCACAAATCTGCAAGTGGAAATAGCGTTGATTACAATGTGAATTTCTGAACAGTAAGATGGCTGACAATAACAACAACAGTGGCAGCCATGTGTTGTACTATTAGACTATTGAGAATAATAAGCGGAACTAAAACATTTGCTGTAGTTTGTGGAAGCTGGAATACGACATATTATCATTGTAACAACGCTGCAAATCTAAACAAGTGATTAGAGTCAACGAAAACGACCTCTAGTTTCATTCCTCATGCTTAGCAAGAACAGCAACCTTTAAAAACCACATAAGTCTGATAATAGCCTTTAATCTCATTTCTGATGCTCAGCAAGAAGAGCAATCTTTGAAAACAATATCAATCGAAGAGTAGTCGCCACTCTTATTTCTGGTCATTAGCAAGAACAGCAATCTTCGAAAATGATACCACTCTGCAAATAGCCTTCAACCTCATTCCTGATGTGCAGCAAGAACAGTAATCTTCGAAAATGATATCACTCTAATAATAGTCTTTAATCTCGTTTCTGGTGGTTAGCAAGAACAGCAATCTTCGAAAATCACATCAGTCTGAGAAGAGAAATATTTTGAGTGACTTTATTCGTCGAGAAATCTTGACAATATTCATTAATCTCCCAATGTTTAGAGTTGATTCCACAAGGCGGCAGCACTGTGAGCAACTAAGACGTAACAATAACAAATGTACAACTAACAGAAAATCGTTATTAAAAGAAAAAAAACTCAGCTACCGTCACTGTGCAAGGAAAATAAAGCAGCATCTAACAGCAAGCCTTTTCACAGTTCCAGCGATTGATGGCGATCGTGAAAAGTCAAAGGTTAAGTGTACCAGACAACGTTCTCTGAACCAAACAGCCATTTGTTTACATTTGACAAAGCCTCTCTCTTACAAAACAAACCATGCAAATAAATTAACTTAGGCCTCATTGGCTTGCGACGCTAGTAATGCATGAAATTACTTTGTTCACGACCGTACATAATTTATAGTAATTAATTGCTCTAATCATTAACGGCACACTACCTTGTGTAATTGCTAAAAGTTTATTTTCACTTTTGCTTCTTCTAGTAAAGGTATTTTAGAGTGAAAACCGATAAACCTTTTCGCAGTTCCAGCATTTGATGACGATTGTGAAAAGGTCAAAGGTTAAATGTACCAGACAACTCATTTGTGTACACTTGCCAACGCCTCGCACACCAAGCTACTGTAATAGTAACAGTTTTAACAGCTAGCTAGAACCTTACCTAGTTCATTTTTTCTTCTTTCCAAGCAAGATCCTGCTAGTAAATTGCTCTACACAAACTAAGGCATAATTAATTAAAGCCTATGTAAAAAAAACTGAAGTTATTGAACTGACACAGCAGACAGCTTTGCCTTACCCACATGTCACGTGACGGTTGTTGCTATGGTACACTTAACCTTTGGCTTACAGCAACAAAATTGTGAAAAGGCTTACTGATTCTAATCATTAGAGACATAGATTTACATTACATTATTTGCATACATTAAGCTCAGTGGTACGTCTTACTCGTTTAGAATGGGAACTCTTCCACACGGACATACGGATAATAGCTTTTTAAGTCACAGCGCTAGACTGGAGGCACAGATAAATTACGACTTGAATTTACTTATAGTAGTTGCACACGGGAAAAATCTGTCTGATGCAAACTGTCTCAGACCAAAATATGCAAGCACACAGAAGCTTTCGAATGAAGTAAACTTTTGACAGTAATCATTGATTAGATGATTAGTGACACATGACAAAAAGGTGTTTTATTGGTCTTATCTGGATTTGTCAGATCGAATTGCAGGACCGAGCGTGCACACGGGCACTGGACAAGTTTGTCCGACACAGAAAGTTCAAACCGTGTGTAGGAAAGTTAGTAAAATATCTTTTTTCGAGTACGTTCGCAAACAAATATCTGTGTCATGCAAGTTGATGAAGTCATATTTTGTCTCGTGTGCGACAAGTGACAGCAGACAGATTCTGCCTCGTGTGCACCAGGTGACAGCAGACAAATTTCATAGCAGATAGATTTTGCCTCGTGTGCACCGGCATGTTAGCAGATTGATTTTGTTGAAGCGTGTGTGCCGAGTGATAGCAGACAGATTCTGCCTCGTGTGCAGCGGGTGTTAGCAGACAGAAGTCGATATTAGTTACTGTGATTCTCATGTGCAATACAAGTATTTGACACATTCTTATTTTCCAACTACTTCACACAGTAATTCAAGGATCGTTAATTTGAGACATTTGCATTGACTTTCTACAGACAAAATGGCTGAAATGCATTCTTCGATTAATGATCGCCGTGCTGCCAAAGTCCTTTCCACGTGCCTTCCACAAGTTTATGCCTCCACTGACCCTTCCACGTGCCGGAGACTAGGCACGGATGAGATTTCTCTTTCCAAGCGCCGGAAATGTGTTTATTGTGCCAACTCTTGTCCCAAACGGGATGATCCTCCCGATGCCAGGAGCTGTGCCAAGTGCCAGACATGAGCGCTCGATAATGTGCACTTTTGTGCGAAGCACGTTTGCTAGAAGGATCTGTACGACAATTCCACGTGCCGGATACGTGACTGTGATCCAACGTGCTTTTAAAGTGACCCCAAAAGTGCTGCTTCGAATTTTCGCTTTTCCAAATCCCGTAGATGTGGTTTTCATAGAATCGGCCCTCCCACATGCCAGAAATACGTTGCGCACCTAATCAGACAGTATTCCGGTAAAAAATACAGTATACGATATGAAATGTATAGACTAAGCGATTCTTCATTTGTAAATTCAGCAAACTTCCCAATTTTGTTAAGTCGTAATTAAATGCTGAAATGTTGGCAGGAAAGTTTTTTATTGACCTAGATAGCTTTTTGTGTAAATTTTAGAAAATGTTACTGCCTAAAATTTTTATGTTGTTATAAATTTTTCTTGTAGCAATACCTCTGGTGGCATCCAAAAGATTTTAAGAAGTACATATTATTACCATGTTATCGCTCATATACATTATGTTTGATATCGGTTTACGAGCTTTAAGCTCATGTTTCTACAAATATGTACTGTTTATATCATACCCATGAAAATAAATATTATCTTATCTTATCTTATCTTATCTTACAACATTTGCAAATTTTAGCGACTCTGTTTTTTATGCAGTAGTTACGATAGAGTTTAAAACTGCACTGCTTTGAAAGCATGGCACTAAGACACCAACAATGCATAATGCATAACATTCTCAAATAGCAGTCTAACTTATCCAAAATTGACATTTCTTTTGAAACAACTAGTACAGTACTACATTTGCAAAAAAATAATATAAACGCGGTACATATTACGCGCAACTTGTCTACCAGCTATTACTTTCTTAGAGTAAACGAGAAATGACCTTTTTTGGACGGACTGCAAAAAATTACACCATACTCTCTACCTGTATTCTTGCAACACAGGAAAAATCTTGCTTGTTCGGTGATTAGACGATTGTTGTCACGTGTTTTAATGCATACGCATGTTTATGATGATATAAAGAGCTTGTAGGATTTCTTAGACATGCGTAGGCATTTGTTTATTCAGAATGACACATGCTGTTTGACTGTGTTTTAACACTCCTAGACCGCACCATTCAAAATAGGTCTTATAAGATTCATCACTTTTCTGCTACTGTATGAGCACAGACATAACTAAATGATTACAAATTAGGTACTGTTCTATTCAGGAGAATCTCGGCTATCCAATCATGCTATTTGTTTAAACATTTACAAGTGATTTAATTGGATAAAATTGAGAAAAATACGCCCTTTTCGGTCACTCCAACTTAGCCTATTGACTAGCTTAGTCTGGTGTACACTGGCGTGATCGTACACACTAATTTATTGATCGCCTACTTACAGCGCAAGCTGTGCAGCGTTCTGTTGCTATTCCAGGAAAAACCAACAATCAGCCAAGGTCAAATTAAGGTCGTTTCATCTTTTAACAGAAATTTCTCCTTAAAAAGAGATGTTCGAAAACGGAAGTATGACTGTACTTAGTGACAAGATACTTTAACTGGGACTTTGCTAGGACAGAAATAAAAGCAAAACACAATCACTAAACAATTAAATAAACAAGTTAGAAAAGAATGTTTTTGGTACAATAAAAATGTCTACCAGCCAGCCTGCTAACAGGCAATACCATCTAGACACCAGAATATATGTATAAACAATGGCCATACTTTCATATTGAGAAAGTACGCGTCAGCTAAAATGTATGTAAAATAATTTGAGAAATTTAATCAGGTTTTTTTGATAGACAATACCTTGGTTACCCCAACTTTTAGTGAACTTTTACACTAAACATCATAACCCCATCAGTAAAAACAAAAGTTTATCTGCTACACCAGCCAGAAATCATTAAAACAGTCCAAATAGAAATACAATTTTCCTGAATGGTCATTTGTAATATATATATAAAAAAACCCAGCAGGTCTTAAACAGGTTTGAACTGACAAATGGCTAAATGAAAGGGTACCATTCTAACATTTAAATTCAAAAGACAAGTTACGATAACTGAGTCACATTTCCGGCTAGAACTTCAATCTCGTTTTCTTCCGTAACACACGTCTTTGCGCATTATTTTATTTGTGAATTACAAAATAGATATTTGTGCCGTTTACCTAGGTTCTACATGACAAGATGTATTTTATCTGCGCCTCCAGCTTTGTTTTAAAAGTGATGTAAAAACTCGTTACCATGGTTACTGTAGCAAACACGACGTTTTACTTACCGCCGTTATTGCGTGCACCGTCGGCACTGGATTCGGCAGCACGATTGCTAGGTCTACTGCTGCTGGCAGGGGGCGCTGTGGGTCGAAGCTCGTTGTTCCTCCCGCGGTGATGCCCGTGACGAGAGGCACCATCTCCGGCCTGCAAGAACGAACGTTAAAGAGCGCTGTATCATCAGCTTCGGCAACATTAACGATCACTCAACATTGATTTCTTACAAGTTACACGCAGCAAAGGCTGCCCGTCAAACGTGAGATTTGAAGTCATGTTCAAACGCAACATTCCAAGTTATAATCCCATTTTTACTTTTATTATTTTGCATTTCAAATACGATACAATGTTAACTGTATTCCACTCCATCAGATAAATTAACCACAGAAAACTTTAGACCTAATAAATTTAACGCATGATTTATGGCCGAGTTTGTGTTATATTTGATGATCGTCTTAAATTCTTGAACGTTCAGCCTCTCGTTGGGCCTTTTTAATAAAATTTTTCAAAACACCAAAGCCCACGTGGACTCCGATTTAACGTGATTTAAATTAAAATGTCTTAATTTAATTTCGGTTCAAGGAAAACAGGAAGATTTTTCATATTCTACCCCATTTTTAAGCACGGTAAAAAGTATACATTTTAACACTTAACATAATAATGTCAAAATGTTTCTGATAATTAAATCATAGATCAAAAACTTAAGCAGAGGTAGGCGAGCCCAAACTACTGATGACATCACAAACTAACATGATTTTCGACAGTAAAAATATTCCACGAGCGTGTTGCACTTGTTTGTAAAAGCGAAAAATGCAGTTCAGTGCTACCGTAAGATATTCAATGTGACATATAAAAGCTCGGCAGATTTTCCGTTTAAATTAAATTTTTCAAGCTTACCGGGCCGTGCTCACACACGAGCTTTGGAATGTATGCACTACATCACAACTGAACACCTCTGAAGTGAAAGCTACAGCACCTTTTTTGTGTGCAACACTATCCGAAATGCAGGAGCTAGTGCCTGTCTAACTAATGAACGGCGAAATGCATGTAAGAATAAAGAATGCAATTACTTTTTTGCATTATTAATTCTTTCACTTACGCCATTTTTTAGAAATTAGTAAATTCGTTTTCAATATTTTATATATTAGGTTGCTTTAAGCAATAGTTTAAGACTGGATCTGATTTTCTTTTAAGATATGAACGTGTTACATTTGACTTTTCACCACAGACGGACAGCCTTACTCGCACAGCAGCGTCTTACCGGGTGTGGTCTCATGGAACGCCGTCGTAGCGTACTGTGCAAGGTCTCTGAAAACTTCCTGGCGGGTGCTTTATGCGGGTTGCTACTGGGCGTGTGCACCGCACAGCACTTTATGAACAATGCCATGAAGAAGATGAGACCAATGACCATGAGAACAACAGCCCACCAAAATTCCTAGAAACACAACAGACATTGGTTTCAAAGGTTTTTCATCACCTGTAAACTGACTGCAAGGTTAAATTGTTATTTATTCATTATTATTGTTGTTCTTGTTGTTGTTGTTGCTGTTGTTGTTGTTGTTGTTGTTGTTGTTGCTGTTGTTGTTGCTGCTGTTGTTGTTGTTGCTGCTGTTGTTTGTTGTTGTTCTTGTTGTTGTTGTTGTTGTTGTTGTTGCTGCTGCTGCTGTTGTTGTTGTTGCTGTTGTTATTGTTGTTGTTGTTGTGGTGGTGGTGATTATTATTATTGTTGTTGTTGTTGTTGTTGTTATTATTATTATTATTATTATGAAAGCTTTATTTATAGTGCAAGAATACATACAGTCTAGCCTCGTTATCTCACCCCTCGTTATGCCGCCAAACTCGTCTCTCGCCATAGAAAGTACCAAGATGCATTTCCTGCTTTGATATTTACCTCGTTAAGTCGCCACCCTCGCTTCTCGCCCTCGCCACGTCATGCTAGGATGAGTGCTTATGTAAACTATATTCGTTATGTCACCAAACAGACAAACTCAGAGGTGAATCGATCAATACATATACCGCGTGTCGATCAATATAACTGCGGTATGTAGACAATGCTGCTGTACTCGATAGACAGACAAAATTAATCTAGTGCGTGTCTCACCAGGATTAGATTAGGAGTGCTGTGGTTGGTTAATGCGCAGAGAAACTAAAACGTCACCGATATCCTTACTCTATAACACCAAAACTGTGTTTAAGTTTGAGTTTCCACAAAGTGTGAGCAACTTTACATGATGTCTATACATACAGACCAACTTCGTTATATTCCCGTTATCTCGCCATACTCGCCTCTCGCCAAAAATTTGCACTAGACGGACAGTGGCGAGATAACGAGACTAGACTGTACTATAAAACAAGAAATTGCTTTGAGCGAAAGCAAAATGCTGTTAAAATCAAATGTGTCGTTAAGTGAGAAAAAGGTGTCAAATGATCAGCTTCGTCGAAAGGGAATGACGCTAAACGAGTTTAACAAATGTTTAACAAAAGAACGAACAAGCAGTCAGTTTTTATAAAACTAAAATCATTATTATTTGTTAAAACTACTATCATTATTAGTTAAAAATATGTGTGAATACAGCGTGAAGTTTAATAACATACATATTGATCACTTCTAAATTTGAAGACCTTACAATCATTTTGTTGAAATATGACGAGTACACTATTGTTTGACTTACCTGAATCATAATGAGTACACTATTGTTTGACTTACCTGAATCCATTGTGCTATTTTGTTGAAAGTATCTTGGTTAAAAATGAGATTTTTTAATCTGGCAAGAGGACCGTCAGCGTCCACTTCTCGGCACTTGAGGAAAACATCACAGTAACCCTGAAGAAGAGAGAAACAATTGTGATAAACTGATGGTGGTAAACAATGCACAATGAACAAATGACAATATAAAATGAGACAATGAGCAACTGATGGTAAACAATGCACAATGAACAAATGACAATATAAAATGAGACAATGAGCAACTGATGGTAAACAATGCACAATGAACAAATGACAATATAAAATGAGACAATGAGCAACTGATGGTAAACAATGCACAATGAACAAACGACAATATAAAATGAGACAATGAGCAAGTGATGGTAAACAATGCACAATGAACAAATGACAATATAAAATGAGACAATGAGCAACTGATGGTAAACAATGCACAATGAACAAATGACAATATAAAATGAGACAATGAGCAACTGATGGTAAACAATGCACAATGAACAAATGACAATATAAAATGAGACAATGAGCAACTGATGGTAAACAATGCACAATGAACAAACGACAATATAAAATGAGACAATGAGCAAGTGATGGTAAACAATGCACAATGAACAAATGACAATATAAAATGAGACAATGAGCAACTGATGGTAAACAATGCACAATGAACAAATGACAATATAAAATGAGACAATGAGCAATTGATGGTAAACAATGCACAATGAACAAACGACAATATAAAATGAGACAATGAGCAACTGATGGTAAACAATGCACAATGAACAAATGACAATATAAAATGAGACAATGAGCAAGTGATGGTAAACAATGCACAATGAACGAAAGACAATACAAAATGAGACAATGAGCAACTGATGGGAAACAATGTAGTTTGGTAAATGGTAAATCATCATCATCATCACCATCACCATCATCATCATCACCACCATCGTCATCATCATTGTCATTGCTATTATCATCATCATCATCACTGTCATTGCTATTATCATCATCATTATTGTCATTGCTATCATCAACATCATCATCATCATAATCATCATCATCACCGTCGCTGCCGCCATCCTTGTTGCAACAAAATTTAATGCAGCTACATCCACAAATGACAGATAGAGCTACTCCATTGAAAATGTGCCATTAAATTTACCAACCTGGAAATCGTTGCACGGAGCACCGGGTTGCAGGGTGATTCCATGTCCCTTGTTGAGCTTAATCAGTTGGTCAATTTCAAAACTACTCCGGCAAGATTCTGGAACGCCTATCAACAACCGAATGTTCTTAATTTTGTGCAGTTTAGTGCAGTGTGCAGAACAAATGTGCAGTTCCGGACTGAGCAATATTTCGTGAGATGATTGATAAAACAAGTGAAATAAACAAATGGTTTCCTTTAATTCATTCTTAATGCGCTTGTTTTAATTTTCTTCTTGGCTAAACTAAACTTTTTTTTATATTTGGTGACTCTACAAGCTCTGTGGATTAATTCATCTTTAACGCTAGCAATACAGTGTTACTTAATTTGCTAGTGGGACATTTGACAAAACGCCAGATGTTGAATTTGTGAGTGTGTGGTAGAATCGTTAATTCTGATGAAAAAAAGATAAAAGAAATTCTTTGGTTACTATGGCATATTTAAACTGGACGTCTTCCACCATAAATGTCTTCGGAAAATCCTAAAAATATCCTATCGCGACCACGTTACCAATGTGGAAGTCCTACAGCAGGCGCAGTCAAGGCGGTTGCAGGAAAGAGTCGCAGAGAGAAGGCGGAGATTGGCTGGACGTATTCTCCGCCTACCAGAACAACGCCACTACAAAATAGCGTTACGCTGGGAGCCACCTGGTGGAAAAAGGAAAAGAGGTCGGCCAAAAACAACGTGGCGCAGATCTTTCAAAGAAGACCTTCGGGCTATGAACAGACGTTGGGAGAACATCGAAAGAGAACCCAGTGGAAAATGCTGTCTGCCCAATGTGCATCCGTGCACGGGAAGGACTAAAGTCTAAGGTAAGGTACGGCATGTTTAACAAAGTCCACCATATTGAGTGCTGCGTGGTAATCATATTAACACGTTTTACCTTTTTGTTGGCAGGCAAGATGGCAAAGTTGGTCCCGGTTTGTGTCACTATCATCTACGGTAAGAAAGCACTCTTCCCACTTGATCCCGGCCGGATCGTTGATATACTCACAGATGGAGCCAGTGCACTCCTGGAAAACAGCCGCACTTTAACACTCACGCATTGTTTAATTAAAAACTGCCTACACGTCTTCGCGTGTAACTATGACGGCTGCTTTGCAAGCTGCGTAGGCCAAACATCTAGCAACTGGAAAGTGCAGGCAAACAAGCAAATTTGCTTGAGCAGTCACCCACATCACAAACGAAACAACATGTCAGCTAAAAATCATTTGAAATTGCATCATTTTAAAATGTCTGACAGTGCTAAGTAACTATAGTTTGGATCAGCTAAGCACAGGTTTCTTAGTCACCAAATCTGTATATATACAGATATATATATATATATATATATATATATATATATATATATACAGATTTGGTGACTAAGAAACATCTGTCGTCTTCGGGAGGAGGATATATAGATATATATATGCCCCCTCAATGATGACAAATGCCAAAAAAGCAGTGCAGCACATGAAACCACCTAAAAGCAAAAATGGTCACCCATTATTTGCCAGCCAAACTCAGTGCTGCTTGACTGCTTTCATAACCAAGTGCATACACTGTTGCCACTCAGGTATTCGTCTCGCCACATAAACAATAAACAATGCGATATGTTTATCGCCAAGTATGCGATAAATACCACAAACATGTGGCAACTATCAATTTATTAGCATAGCAGTCAGTTATCCATCTATTATCAATCAATAAAAAAAAATCGATGACCACCATTGATCAATCGAAAAACTTACCCCCGCCCAACACACTTGAGTGTTCTTGTTGCAAGTCGTACGGTTTGCTTTGGGCTCGGGTGTCGGACACTGCGACTTATTACCAGTGCAGAGAAGTTAAGGGTTCAAACTTTACATGCAAAGATCACAGAACAAGAGCGACACGTTTTACTGTTACGTGACGAATATTAATTACAAAGCTTAAAAACAAAACTGTTACGACACAGTCATTAATAAAATACGTCATCTAGGAAATTTCTATGTGAAACTGAGCCAAACAAAGGATGGCAACACTTGTTCTTCTAATAACTAGAGGGCCTATTTGCTTGAACGAAAGCATTCCTTACACACTTGCAGGTCCTACAGTTGGGGAAGACCCATGGTTTAGAGGAGCCCTTGACCATGAAGAGGAGCTGCCAAGGACGCCAAAGTAATGGCAACACTTGTTCTTCTAATAACTAGAGGGCCTACTTGCTTGGACAAAAGCATTCCTTACACACTTGCAGGCCTTGTAGTTGTGGAAGATCCATGGTTTAGAGGGGCCCTTGGGTAATATAAAATTATATATTAATTTTTAATATACTAATCTATTTATAAGAAAGATCAGGAGACTAGATGACCCTATGGTCCTTTCCTGCCCTGCTCCATGATTATAATTACTTAATATTTAACAAACTTTTGATGTAAAACTAATTGGAGAAAATAAATGTTCTATGTCTATGTCTATGTCTATGTCTATTCCTATGTCTATGTCTATTTGTATGTCTATGTCTATGTCTATGTCTATTCCTATGCCTATGTCTATTCCTATGTCTATGTCTATTCCTATGTCTATGTCTACGTCTATTCCTATGCCTATGTCTATTCCTATGTCTACGTCTATTCCTATGTCTATGTCTCTTTGTATGTCTATGTCTATTCCTATGCCTATGTCTATTCCTATGTCTACGTCTATTCCTATGTCTATGTCTCTTTGTATGTCTATGTCTATTCCTATGTCTATGTCTATTTGTATGTCTATGTCTATTCCTATGCCTATGTCTATTCCTATGCCTATGTCTATTCCTATGTCTACGTCTATTCCTATGTCTATGTCTATTTGTATGTCTATGTCTATTCCTATGTCTATGTCTATTTGTATGTCTATGTCTATTCCTATGTCTATGTCGACATCTATTCGTATGTCTATGTCTATTCCTATGTCTATGTCTATGTCTATTCCTATGTCTACGTCTATGTCTGTTCCTATGTTTATGCCTATGTATATGTCTATTCGTATGTCTATGTCTATTCCTATGTCTATGTCTATATCTATGTCTATTCCTATGTCTTGTCTATGTCTATGTTCTATGTATATGTCTATTGTCTTCTGAAATTAAACTAGCACATGATTTACACGTGCAGTAAAGGATATTCGCACGCTGATGAGCCGTGGCACTCGGCAGCTTGCTTGCACTCAAAGTTGCGGCTCTCTGGCAAGTATTCACAGTTACTGCCACAACATGGCCCCTGACTTGGACTAAACGAATAAGAACAATTTTAGTCTTCACATTTCACAAACATGTGTTTACAAACCAAAACCGTCCATAAGTCGGTATAGTTAAAACTACATTATTATGCTTCAAAGTAGAAAGCACCAAAAATTTGGTCAAACGTCGATTTTTATTTTTTATGAAAAGAAATGCTAAATATATTGGACTTTTATATTCTAGCATCAAATTATCAGGAAAATGTCCAAAAAATACTAAAAATCTAATTTTACAACTCCTTACCCACTTTTCCGTCTAGAAACTAGTACTGCAATTGTAAAAAAACTTGTATTTTCAAACTCCGATTGTAGTTCGTCAAAGCAGCCATTTTGCTGCGGTTTTTTCTCTTGATAAAACCAGATTTTCGTCAGGAAGAGCCATCTACTGGATTTAAACGCAACTTCAATTTGCTCTCGTAAAATCCATAGCAACCACACTTTCGTACGGTTGCTAAGTGTTTCTTAGCAACGACACGAAAAAACAATGGCTAACTTAACAATGATTCTCTCAAGATTAAGTTTTTCAGTGCATAGCCTGCACCTCAACTTCAATGTAGATTATCTCAGCTTAGAAATAACATAGAGCCATGAAATTGGTATCAAAATGATCCTCGTGAAATGGAGATTCAGGATGTGTGAAAAACTAAAAAAAGCTTAATTACCGACTTGTGGATGATTTTACTATGCAAACACGCATATGTTTAATTAGTAATTACTAATTAGACAGATCTTTGACAGATAACAATATAACAAGTGTCCGTGCTAAATACAACTAATCCACAATACTTCTACTTATAAACTTTCCAACTTACATACAAACGTTTATAAAATGTTTTCCTCTACAAACATCAAACAAACACTGTTACTAACTGGAACTGAAGTCAATAGATTTGCAAATATAGTTCAAAGGTCACACAGCACGTGTCATGGATCCATTTTAGCAAATTCCATAATCTTGGCAAAAACACAGAACATAAACTAACTAATCTAATGGCTATTTATTTTAAGAAGAAAGAAGACACTGAAAAACGTGACCTAACCAAGCCTTGAACCCAGAGGTTTAGGATTACAGCTTCGAGCTATCGGCCCAAACTTACCTGCATCGTTTGCCACCTTTCAGTGTACATGGCTTACTGCCAGGTGGTCCCAAATTTTGGGAGGTCAAGCGCGGCCAGCAGCATTCCTCGGTGCACTCGTCTTCATAACCGCAATCACACTCTTCACCCTCCTCTACCAAACCATTGCCACAGAACGCCCCCTCGTTGTCTGCAAGGAAAATGATGAACATTATGCGCAAAATCGCTGTCCATATACTGACACAGTTTGTTTTGTATAAACGAAT
>JAQGDQ010000294.1:0-2500 GCA_030141605.1 Tubiluchus corallicola
GGACGAACGGATGGTTGGATGGATACATGGGTGAACCAATAAATTAATGAACAAAAGAATATGTTCTGCACTTAGCTGAATGAATGAATAAAATAAGTAAACAATCAAAATCAAGAAAATTATTTCCAAATTAGGCGTACGGCAAATTAGGTGGTTTACTTTCGAGATTTTATGCACAATGTTGTGGTTATTCCTTTTTAATGAGTAAAAAGAGGGGAACTAAACCAATTTTAAATAAATTATCACTTTGTTTACGTGTATAACCAAAGAATAACTTTCATATTTTGAAGGGACAAATAACATAGGCCCACTTCAGGCACTCGTACTAAAACGTAAGCCTTCATCAGTACTGATAATATTTTACAGTATTATAAAATATACGACTGTTATAGTAGCGCAACGAACCGTACAATGCAAAAATAAAATTTACGTCTCAAGAGGTTTGATTCTTTTGGATTGATTGTCATTGTTCGTTTGTAACCAGTCGTCTGGGGGCCATTAGCATCTGGGTCCACTGCTGGCCAGAGTAAACACATTCTTATTCAATGACTGATTCAACCTTGACCACGCCAGCATTTTAAGAAGGTATTTTTATTGTTCATTTTATTTCAAGCCCGAGGGGCCAATTTAAACCTTGTGCATAAGGAGGAGTTTTGTGAAACGTTCCCTAGGGGACGTCTAGCCCTTGTTTTTGAAAATTAAAAGATAATTATTCAATTCATTTCAGTTCAATTCACGCTTTTGTTTCAGACTTAAAATCCATATAAAACGCTCATATAAGGTAAATAAAATGTACACAAGACATTAAGACCACACATTAAAAACGTAAGGCTGACACAGATCATACGCTACAAAAAGCACACATACAAGAGGACATGCTATATGCATAATTACATACAGAAGACAATGCACGCGAAATCATTTCACTAAAATAATGACTGGTTGCTACAATAAAACGCGTTACAATGAATCAGTAAATTATGCCACTTTCTAAAAAATGCGATTTATAGAACATGTCACTCATTTTCAATCAACATATTGTAAATGTCAGGCAATAAACGGTTCCGGATAACTGTATGCTGCCGTTCTTTGTACTTGTATAAACTGGAGTCTAAGAGTGGTACACATACCAGATGCACTGCAGTCATACCTTGATTTAAGATAAAATTCAACTGTTTATTATTTTAGTGAAAGATAATGCAGACGATTTTTATGAAGCGTGTTCTTACTCATTGAGAAAGAATTTTTCTAACTCCATGCTTATTTTTCTTATTTTTGGCTATTCTTTTAATTGTACACGAAGAGTGCTTAGAGGTTACTTGAAAATTACTTGGTAATTATTAATTGCTGCAGGCAGGGGAGGCACAGGTTAATACTTAATGTCATTATTGCTTGAAAAGTTATATTTTTTACTAGATTTGAAAGAAAATATTCGAGGTTTCAGCACAAGACTTGAACGCAGACTTTGAAATCGCCCGCTAAATAAATCAGTTCATTCTGTTGTCCCTTGTATCAAGGTTAACTTTTTCTATTAAGCTAACGTGACATGTAATCTTTTAAGTCTAACAAATCAATACAGGCAATCTAGAATAATATGTGTGACTCTGTACCCATGCCAGGGTAACTCTGAGAGTTAAATAGTAGTTTAAATGGCAGCTCTGTCTCACTTGAGTGCATGCAAGAACCTCTTAAGTGCATCTTTTCTGAAAACAAACCACACACACGGCAGCGCATTTTCAGGTCCTCTTTAGTGTAACCTAGTAAATCCTTTAACTTAAAAACTACTTTAAATTTTTCTTTCTTTCTTTTGCAGAATAATAAAGCACATTTTATAGTGTATTCACTCCATATTTTGAGGTAACTCATTTTTTCGCCTTTCTCAAAACTAGCTGAAGAGGACTTACTATGTACTTCTAGAAAACATGAGAAATGCAGCTCACAGACAATAGCAATGTTAGACAAAGCAATTGCTACCTACAACATGTTACTAAGTTCCTTATACAAAAATGTTGTTATGTTTTCAGGTGCATAAAATACAAGCATGCCTCTGAGGGGTCTATACGAAAATTACGATTCCTAGCACGGCGCACAGGCACTCAAACTATCACTACATTATGTATGACTTGAAGAATAATTCTCAGGTCCACCATGTCGTAATACAGCAAGAGGCACAAAGTGATTACCACCATCAGGTAAAGTCCTGAAGGCAAATGGTGGGATAAGACATTTACATTCAAGTCCACGTAGTAATTTCATTCAATGTTGGCAAAGCAACTGTTGTTTCTTTCCTGTACCAAGTCATTCCTCGACATGGACTGATAACAAAAAGCAAACTTTGTCATACCTGGAGATGATTGAGGTAGTTCAGAACTCGTTGTACATTGTTCAATTTATGAAATCTGAGTCTTCCCCTTTCCCTGGGCTAAAAACATCAAATAACAAAATCATTTACTTCAATTGATTCACTTTAAGCTAAAATCAAATAATTAATGTAATGCTT
>JAQGDQ010000294.1:7500-22500 GCA_030141605.1 Tubiluchus corallicola
TCTATAAGCTGCCACAATAAATTCCACTGCAATACGATTTGAATCAGATACCTTTTACATTTTTGAACAATAGTAAAATGTATTATATAGAGCGTTAATCTACTACGCTGTGTTATGTATTAGTATGTTAATCATCGCCCAATGCAAAAGAAAAGAAGGAGCTTAGAGTAAAGCCACTTTCACATTTATTCGTATTACATGCGTCTGCAGCTGCAGCAGGCTACAACTAAATCAGCTTGGCTATTAAAACACAGCCAAATGCACAGTGAATTAGCCTCCTGGGAGAGCATGACTTTAAAACAGTGCTAAATGGCTTCGAGGCCAGATTAACTTTTATAGGTGTTATCATTGTAAGATGACCTAGATTACTTATATAGCTTCTGCAATCTGGTAAGAGTAATGGTTGAGCACCTTCTGCGTCACGAGTTGACTAATCTCACGTTCTGACATAATTGCGGAAAAACATTGTGTTTATTACACTAAAATAACGTCAATCAAGTAAGCCAATGAAGTAATGTGTCGTCTTAGCGTTGTGGATCTACAGGGCGGCTGGAAAAAGTCCGTCTTAAGTTATTGTCTCGCAGAGGACGTATGGGAAGCTTAAAGGAAAACCGGACGATTGTGTCAACATCAGTTCAAAAGAAGTATGCTCTAAAATATTGAAAACTACAACAGCTTTTTAAATTTAGATTATATAATAATTACCTTGGATAGTTAAATTTCATTAAAGTTTGGAGGCTACGCGCAGCCATCGATTCCATTAAGACTGCCAATGGCGATTTTGTCATAACCGACAAATAGGCGCTGTACCATGATAATCATGATCATGAACTGCAGTGCCGTCTGTGACGTCAGTTTGACGAAGAGCTCATTTCTGTGACATCACATCAGCGTCTTATAACAGTCTTCGCTCACGCAAACGTGCTTGACGCGCAGGGAAGATGCCTATCTTTGCACACACTGTGGTTAGTTTGTGACGTAAGCGATAGCTGTGATTGGGTGCCGTTAATTAACTTTCCAAGATAACTATTCAAATATTACAAACAACTTCTAACTTTTATCGGCAAGAATATGTATATTTCGAACATTGTACCATTGTATCATACATCATGTACAATTGTACATTGTGCATTAAATTTAGAGTTAAGGCAAAGCTAGGCCCCAACTTGAACTAGAATTCAAACCAACCTACCCTACAAAATATTGAAAGGAATCATACTATTGTTTCAACAATGACTTACGTGAAAGATAATATCACCTAACGTAATTACCACAAGAGTTCTTCGCCGGTACATGCATATCGCCATTCGCTGGTTTGATAGACACTAGCACATGCATAGCAACAATGCGTTACATAAACAAGTGCTGTACAACTAAATTCAGATGTGTTCAGTTGTGATGTAGTGCACACATTCAAGAGCTCATGCGTGAACATGGCGGTAAACTTTGAATTTGAAATTTTTAACTTATAATTTGTCGTGTTTTCGTATATCACACTGAATACTCCACAGTAGCACTGCTCTTCAGTTTTTGCTTTCGCAAATGCGTGCAACACGTTTGTGGAATGTTTGTGCTGTTGAAAATTATGTTAGTTTGTGATGTCATCTCCAGATGGGCTCGTCTACTGTTAATTAAGTTTTTCACCTATTAATTAATTATCAGACCCGCTTTGGCAGCTAGGTGCTAAAACGTGTATTTTTACCGTATTTGAAAATTGAGTAGGACACGAAAAATCAACCACTTTTCTTTCACTCATCTTTTTATAGAAATTTTAATTGGAAATAGCAAAAGCATTCGATGAGAATGGAATGGGGTGACACTAATTTTTCTCTTGTAGACGTAATCAGCTAACAATAATAATAATAACGATGATGATGATGATGATGATGATGATGATGATGATGATGATGATGATGATGATGATGATGATGATGATGATGATGATGATGATGATGATGATGATGATGATGATGATGATGATGATGATGATGATGATGATGATGATGATGATGATGATGATGATGATGATGATGATGATGATAATAATAATAATAATAATAATAATAATAATAATAATAATAATATCAACAACAACAACAACAACAACAACAACAACAACAACAACAACAACAACAACAATAATAATAATAATAATAATAATAGTCGTAATGTGTCCCAGCTGTAATCAGAAAAAGTGAAATTGGACAAATTTACTTTTCGGTAAAGTCAAATATTGTTTTTATACAACAAAAACAGCTTTATATGTAATGAAAGAGCCAACTTCTAGGAATTAACGATGTTTTATTAGTACAGACTGTGGTTTCCATAGCAACTGCCATTTTCAATGTTATAAATCAAGCCATTACAAATAAGTAGTAACAATGACACAAATAATTATGACATTACTAATCAAGGCATAAAATAAATTATATCATTACATAATCACAATCAAATGGAAGTTGCCAGAATACAACTAGAAATAGCTTAGGAAGAGGTTCTCGTGTAAAGAAAACTGTAAACTTACACGAGAACCTCTTTCTAAGTTACATTTAGTTATATTCTATCAATTTAAATTTCACTCTTGTAATTATATAATGATATAATTTATTTTATGCCTTGCTCAGTAGTGTCGTAATTGTACCAATTATATGTTTTGACTTGATTTATAACATAGAAAATGACAGTTGCTGTTGAAACGATCGTCTGAGCTAATAAACGACACGTTTTGTTATGTTTTGTTTAGGCTGCTTATCACAGCTAATTCTTACGTTCATTGTGCGATTACTGTAACAAAAAATTCACTCAAATCGACTATTGACGTCAAACATATCGCTCCGCCCTCACTGTGACGTAAGCAGGCTCAGCAGCATTCAGAAAAACAGCTCACGCAGGACAACAACTGTCTAAGCTAAGCTAAACTAAACAACATGCCAGTCACAACTAATGTCTAATCAGCATTTTTTCTTAAACACAAATTTGCAGAGCAGCAGCTATTCTTACACGATATTTAACACCTCAAGTAGCTAAAAAAAGACTTTTCAGTTTAAGCAGAATGTCCCTAACGTACCTGCGTTAATTAAGCTCTGCAGGGTTGCGAAATGACTTGCTCGCTGATTGGGCAGTCAAAGAAAATGATTGACATTATGTTAGACGTCAATTCTGTATGTTTTGTTTGCATTACAGTCATAGTACTGAGTCTGAGCGATGTAAGGACAGTACTGCTGACAGCCTTGAATCTGGGTATGATGAACGGAGACTGGGTGTTCATGGATGTCGTCATCTTCACCACAACCGACTACTTCAGTCAGCACGAGTGGGAGGTGGGAGATGGTAGAGACGAGGAAGCCAAAGAGGCGTACAGGAGTCTGTTGAGAATTGGCCTAAAGAAGACGTCCAGTAAAGAATTCTCAGCATTTGCCGGGGAAGTGAAACGGGCCGCCCTAAGAGACTATGATTTGAACATGGACACAGAGGAAGTAAGAAATAATGTTTTAACATTTTCCATGTCTTATTGTTGTTCGTTATTATTTTATTAGAAATGACATAATCTAAAGGTAAGACTCTATGTGCGCGTAATGCGTGATGCGTGTACAACCGTTTATATCTAAACACGTGGCAGCGTTTCCATCTGTACGTAATGCGTAATCCGTGATGCGTGATACGTATTCACTCGCACGCGATGGCTATCGTCTAAGTACATTTCACCCACTACGCATTGCGGATCACGCATTACGCGCACATGGAGTCGTAGCTTAGAACATAAAGGTAAAGTAAAAACGTAAGACAGAGAGATTTAAGCTACTAAGATTAGAATCTCTTGAAGAAAGACGTCTAAAAACGACTCAGTCGTCTGTTATAATAATGCTATGGAGGCAGCTGTTGTCGGGTCAGGTATAGGGCCTTCTGCACGCCCTGCTTCCATGTTAGCAGCGACTCGCCCCTTCCTTGTAGATTCAAACGTTTAGACGTCTAGATGTAGACGACTTCTACATGTAGTGTGAGAAGCCAGCTGTCCGCGAATGCCAGTATAAAAGCGTGTAGAGGTCACTGCTGTCTTGGATTTCTGACACAGGTGCTCCTCGGCTTAGTATATGTGTGCTTTTACTTATTTTAGTTTTTTTTTGGTGTATTTTGTTGCCCCTTTTTTGTTATTTGTGCTCGCAATAAACTTCTTACAGTGTTATTCTAGTGTTCTATTTCGTGACTTTTGTGTGTGCTAGACGACTTGTTACAGTGTTATTCTAGTGTTCTGTTTTGTGACTTTTGTGTGCGCTAGATGACTTGTTACAGTGTTATTCTGGTGTTCTATTTTGTGGTTTTTGTGTGAGCTAGATGACTTTTTATAGTTTTATTCTAGTGTTCTATTTTGTGACTTTTGGGTATGCTAGATGACTTGTTGCAAGATACGTGCAGTAGTTAGTTCATAAGCAATTCATTACTAATTAAGATAACATTTGTAATTTCATTAATTAACTTATTAAGTAGATTAAAGAACAACTATACAAAGTGTATCATCGCAATGCGGAATTTAAAGATCGCCATGCCATCCTAGAATTCGACCTTCTAACTCCCGTGTAAGTCGAATGCAGACCAATATCACACACAAAGAAGTGGATTTAGTTCTGAAATGTTTTAATCGCGCAATAACCGATAACACTACTCGGAAAAAATTATATGTTAGAGGTGTTTCTAAAACTAGTTTTGCTCGTTGTTTTCTAACTCGTGTTGTGCCAATATGGAATTCCTTACCATCACATATAAACGGACAACCTTTAGTATCTGCAATGAATAACAAATGAATACGGAAACTTTTAAATGCTTTGGATGACAAACAATACTTATATTATTATAGGCACGTGTAAATACATTTCATTGGTAATATTATTTTAATTGGACTATTATGTAAATAAAAACTGTAATATTGTGTATGTAATGGCACTCTCCTACTCATTGTGCTATTAGCAACACCTTCACAGCGCCTTGAGTGATGATGAACAGCTTCATTTTGAGCATCCTCAGTAAATACTGACTGTGCAATTGTATTAGTTTATATAATCAGCAGCTTATCTGAGAAAGCTAGCTAGTGTAGTGCATTAGTTACTGTCAACACCATTGCATCTGTACATATAGCCATACTGTTGTGTCAATAAAGCGTTTATTTTAGTACACTCTCTGGTATTTGTGCAATTAATATTACATGTGTTACTACAAGTCGTACTTAAGCAGTTCATCACTGTGCATCTCTTTCGCCCCGCCCCCATGACTACTTTTACTGATTGATAATGGTTGAATGTTTTTGTTTATTTGACTGTATTCTGGGTGTCAAATGAACTTAAACTTTATTATCACTGTATGAGTTTGTATTTTGAGTTAATAGCTGGCACTACCTGCGTCCTGAGCGGCGTAATCATGGAGCAGTAACATGAGACGAGCATCGTATAATATTTAGCATATCTTATTATAATAAAGAGGCTTTCTTTACGTTATTACCACCTAACTAAAATGTCTTATTCTTCTCGAACCGTCTGCCTTAGTCCGTGCACGTAAAGCAATCATTAAACAAGAGTTCTAGATTTCCCAAAACGGCATTTTAATCAAGCATCAACAGTACAAATCCTGCAAGGCCAACTTTCATGCACCTTGAGAAGCAATGGTGTTATGTCTTCTGACCAGAACTCGAATTTAATGCACCCTATATCATTGCATATGACTGGCCAAAATAAAAATTGATTTTATAACCTATACAAACTTAAAGGAAAACCGGACGATTGTGTAAGCATTAGTTCAGAATAAAGAATGCTCTAAAATATTGAAAACTGCAATAGAGTTTTTAAATCCAAGCTTAGATTAAACAATAATTACCTTGGATGCTCAAATTCGTTAAACTTTCAAAACTACGCGCGGCTCAGTGAATTTACTAAGATTGGCAACGGCGCCTTTTTGTCACATTCACGTGGCAGACAAATAGAAGGCGGTACCGTGATAACCACGATCATGAACTACTGTGTTAGTTTCTGTCGTCATATCATGTAAAGCCCACTTTTCGTGACATCACGCGTTTGAACAGTACTGTAATACTTAGTTTAGCATCCCGTAACTCGATGCTCAATCGTCCGGTCTTCCCTTAAGTATTTTTCGTGAAAAATATTAATTTCTAACGAACACAAAACGGTTACTTGAAAATAATATAACATGCCAGCAAATATTTATGACATTTTAGACAAAATTGGACTGAATTCCACTTAGCTTGGGAGTCAGAAGGTCGAATTCCAGGATGGCATGGCGATCTTTAAATTAGGCATTATGATGATACCCTTTGTATAGTTGTTCTTTAATCTACTTAATTAGTTAATTAATGAAATTCTGTTAATTACAAATGTTATCTTAAGTAGTAATGAACTGCTTATGAACTAACTACTGCACATATCTTGTTACAAGCCACTTACCTCACACAAAAGTCACAAAATAGAACACGAGAATAACACTGTAACAAGTCGTCTAGCACACACAAAAGTCACAAAATAGAACACTAGAACAACATTGTACGACAGCAAGTCATGTAGCACACACAAAAGTCACAAAATAAAACACTAGAACAACACTGTATGACAACAAGTCATGTAGCACACACAAAAGTTACAAAATAAAACACTAGAACAACACTGTATGACAACAAGTCATGTAGCACACACAAAAGTCACAAAATAGAACACTAGAATAACACTGTATGATGACAACATGTCATGTAGCACACACAAAAATCACAAAATAGAACTCTAGAATAACACTGTATGATGACAACAAGTCATGTAGCACACACAAAAATCACAAAATAGAACACTAGAATAACACTGTAACATGTCATCTAGCACACACAAAAGTTACAAAACAGAACACTAGAATAACACTGTAATGACACAGTTTCAATGCCAGCGCTTATAACAGAAAAAGGAGGGAACAAAATACGCAAAAAAACTAATTTAAGTAACAGCACACGTATACGTTAGGCCGAGAAGCACCTGCGTTAGAAATCCAAGGTTGACCACTAGACGCCTTTATACTGGCATTCCAGGTCAGCTGGCTTCTCACACCACGTGTAGGCCCAAACAAGAACGTCTGGACCTACAACGAAAGGGTGCTAATGTGAAAGCAGGGCGTGCAGAGGGCCCCGACAACCCTACACCTGACCTGACAACAGGTGCCTCCGTAACAATATTATAAACGAAATAACTAAACCTGGTGATGGATGTTAATAGTCAGGTATTAAACGAACGTAAAACTCACTCATTTTGCGTTTATGTATTCAGCACCCTGTAAACTCTCGAATACAGGTTTCTTTTTACAAGATAAGTCATTTGTTATGTAACTAACTATCTTTAGCATTCTTAGTTATTAGTAAGTAATTGAAAAACTTGTAAGTAATCCTACAGTATCGCAGTATCGCTACATTTGTCAGTAATTTTGTTTGTTTAGTTGATCATAAAGTTGTGTTTATGTAACATGCGGATGGGGTCGGGGTGGGGGTGTAATATTGCGTTTTGGGGGGTGCGGAGTAGACAAATCGGTTTGTATTGTATTCAATGCACCCGTTTATGTAGCCTTCGTATGCATTATTCTTTTTCTGTAAATTTCATTAAAATCATTGACAATGTTTGTAATGATGATGACGATGATGATGACAATGACTATGATGATGATGATGATAATGATGACGATGATGACGATAGATGATGATGATGATGATGATGATGATGACGACGACGACGATGATGACGATGATGATGGTGGTGGTGGTGGTGGTGGTGGTGGTGGTGGTGGTGGTGGTGGTGGTGGTGGTGGTGGTGGTGGTGGTGGTGGTGGTGTTGGTGGTAGTGGTGGTGAGGAAGACGGCGACGACGACGACGACGATTACGACGACGATGACAATGACAACGATGGTGGTGCTTTCTTTCAATAATCCTGAAACTATACTGACACTGCGCAGTAAAATGTTTTCTCAGAAACTTCAAACTACGTTATTTAGCAATGAAATATGACATTAGAAATGCAAAAACGTTCAAAGTTGAAGAAAAAATCAACTACCGTAAACGG
The DNA here is from genome assembly GCA_030141605.1 of Tubiluchus corallicola. NCBI lineage: Eukaryota > Metazoa > Priapulida > Priapulimorpha > Priapulimorphida > Tubiluchidae > Tubiluchus > Tubiluchus corallicola. The sequence goes on from JAQGDQ010000294.1 coordinate 15,592, forward strand.
GGTTTGTTCATTCACTGAAATTAGTTTAGAGAACCCGATGGCCATTATCTTTCATTTCCTTCTTTCGCTGCATGCTAGTGAGGGGTCTGCTTGTATGAAACCCATTAAAAGCGCTCATTACACGAGATTCATAACAGTTACTGAGATTGAAGTAACGTTATCATAAAAGCAGATGTAATGCTTTGTAGACTCGTTTGATGATGAAAAGACGTTTTCTTTTGATAGCCTATAATTACACAGAGTTTGCTTACAGTAAAATGCTTTGCGAGAATAAAACAATTATCTATCGACCAGTATGCACCTGTCGATTATTAGTACAGTAAAACTTTATTAGTTTTTATTCTGAATTGTGTTTGGTTGTTGCATGGCCACATACGCAATTTTATTTTAAATTGTGTTTGATAGTTGCATGGCCACGTACACAACCTTATTCTGAATTGTGTTTGGTAGTTGCATGACCACATACACAATTTTATTTTAAATTGTGTTTGGTAGTTGCATGGCCACGTACACAATTTTATTTTAAATTGTGTTTGGTAGTTGCATGGCCACGTACGCAACTTTATTCTAAATTGTGTTTGGTAGTTGCATGGCCACGTACACAATTTTATTTTAAATTGTGTTTGGTAGTTGCATGGCCACGTACGCAATTTTTATTTTAAATTGTGTTTTGTAGTTATAACCATATTACATGAGTTGAAAAAGGGCACAACTTAGGTTTCCAAAAACGTGTTTTAAATCACTTATTTTTATGTAGGACAAATTTACAAAGCTTGGTTAGATAGCACTGCTCCTAGATAGCACAATATGTTACAAATCATCAAACAACAAAATTCGCAAAATGAGGTTAAGCTCTTATCTTAAAACTAATCACAACGTTTTAGGATGGGCTGTAATTCCCACAACTTGTTCATTGTATTGTTCTTGGGTTTTCGATAACTTTTCTTTGGTTTGTCCCTATTTGCACGTTTTACGGTACTGCATTCACTGAAATATATTACATGAAAAAATTAACTAAAAAGATAAGGACAAGATTTAGAATAAGGACAAGAACAAGACAAGAACAAGACAAGAACAAGGACAAGACAGGGACAGGCACAATCACAATAACAATAAGAAGAACAAGAACAAGGACAAGAAAACGACAGGGACAGGGACAATGACAAGAACAAGAACAAGAACAAGAACAAGACCAAGAACAAGACAGGGACAAAGCCAAGGCAAAGGACAAGCACAGGAACAGGAACAGGAACAGAAACATGAACAAAAGAACAAGGACAAGGATAAGGATAAGGACAAGGACAAGACAAGGACAGGGACAGGGACAGGCACAGGCACAGGGACAGGGACAGGGACAGGGACAGGGACAGGGACAGGGACAGGGACAGGGACAGGGACAGGGACAGGGACAGGGACAGGGACAGGGACAGGGACAAGAACAAGAACAAGAACAAGAACAAGAACAGGGACAAAGACAAGGACAGGAACAGGAACACGGGCAAAGGAACATGAACAAAATCTCAGTGCTGCACTTACCAACTCGGGTGTGGGTTGTCATATTGCTGAAGCCTGCATTAATCACTTGATGTATGCTGATGACATATGTCTTTTAACAACAAGCTCGACGACTTTGCAGAGACTGCTAGATATTTTTAAGAAATTTGCTGAAGAATATGATATCCTTGTAAATGTGAATAAGACTAAACTTGTCACGTTTCGCTCTGCCCACATGCAGCAGTTTACTTTTGGGTCTGTTGTTTTGCAGTGTAAAAGTTTTGTACCTAGTAAAAAGGAAAAATATCTGGGTCATATTTTATCAGATGACAATAGAGATGATTTAGGTATATTACGACAATGTTCAATTTACTATGGCAGAGCAAATAGATTACTCATGAAATTTACTCACTGTTTACTTAACTTGAAGAGACAATTGTTTAATGCTTACTGCACTACTTTTTATTGTATATCCACTTGGAGACGTTTTTATTCTTACAATCTTAGCAAACTCAAGGTTGCATATAATGTATCAACACGGAAGCTGTTTAACTTTTCATATGATACGAGCGCCAGATATATTTCTGCTAGACTTAATCTTATTTATTTAGATTTTGATGCACAGAAAATGCGCAAACAATTTATACATCAGGCTGAATAAGAGCAAAAATTTTATATGCAAGAACATTTTAAATAGTGATATAAACTTTTCTTCTGCAATTAGACGTTATTGGCGTAGCTTGTTATATCACTAATTGTTATTTGTGTTATTGTTGTGTGTCTTGATTTATTGTATTATTTGTATTAATTTGTGATGTGTATATGAACTTTGTAAACTTTGAAATAAAGTAATAAATCAAATCTATAGTAATCTATTTCAAAATTTTTCTTTCAGGTGAGCTTCTTCGCGGGGGCTTTTCATGATGGCGTCATCCTGTATGGACTCGCACTAAATGAGACGCTGGATCAGGGACTGGATGTACGAGATGGACTCGGTATTACTCACAGGATGTGGAACAGGAGATTTCAAGGTCAGGGCGGTGTGAATGCAGCTTTACGTTAATGAACTATAAAAACGTTTTAGAAAATCTTTTAGCTTTGCTCTCCAATGAGTCTTATAAGTGCAAAAATGTTTTTAAAGTTGAATACAACGCATAGTCATAGTCATAGTCATAGTCATAGTCATAGTCATAGTCATAGTCATAGTCATTCACAAAGAGAAGATAACTGTTAAAGGGGAAGGAAATGGAATTTTAAAGTATATCCAAACAACTTTCCATACAAAGTTTTTTGCTTTGGTTAACAAGTTAGCATTATGCTTACCTGTTTGAAAGATTTATATAATCGGAAAAGAAAATTCTTAATAATTTAAAATGTTCGCGCCACCTGATAAAACGGCAGCGAATCCCAGTGTGCACCACTGGTCCACAAAAAAGACGTTATCGATCTTACTGACAATATAATGTAATTTAAGCTTTTGCCTAGTTAGCGAAGGGTTATTTTTCAAACTTTACACAATGTTACCTAAACTTGCTTCAATGGACTTACCATTAAAATGCCTGTGCTTAACTATCAGTGTGAGAAATTAAATGTAAGATAGCATGTATAATAGGTGATATAAATTTTAAGACGAATTTTTTAATTTTGTTTATAAAGAATGTACTTAAATGAAATAAGCAGGTATAATAGTAGTAATAATAATAATAGTAATAATAATAATAATCTCGGTCAAGAGTTGAACCCACGACCTCCCTGGTGGTAAGCGAACAAGCTACCATTGAGCTACGCCACACGGTACAATTTCTGTGTTCTCTGTATGGATTTTGTCTTCTTTTTCACTTGAAGACAATTCACGGTGATGAAATGAAGCATCATGCTTGATTCTTTTCTGTGAATAAATTAGAAAAAGAGCGTTTTTGCAGGTATTACAGGTGAGGTGATAATGGATGAAAATGGAGACAGAATCATGGAATATCCCATATTGGATTTTGATCCGCAAGATGGCGACTTCGTACCCATTGGATACCATTACTATTACGGAGATATCAAAGTTTTCAATCATACTAAAAACATTGACTGGCCTGGCGGAAGAACGTCAGCGCCACCGGATGTTCCCAAGTGTGGATTTCGGGGCCTAAATGCAGATTGCGAAGGTAATTATACTTACAGTAAGTTTTGAGAACGCAAGGGTATTTGAGATGAAACAGCGCAGAGGAAATAAGTGCTGGTTTGTTGAAATATGTAATAAATTTAAAAAAAATGCCAAAATGTACCTAGGCTTTTGAATTATAAGAAAAAATTGATAAAGCAATAGAAAAATGTATATTCTTTTTGATAACGCCTACCACATCTTGGTATTACAACACTTGATGCAATGGCAGTATTCTTATAGTATTTATTAGAGCACCGTTCTTTTGGAACACCCTGTAGAAGTAAAAAAACCGAAGGTCTACTACCTTTTCGTGCTAGACATAAGGACAAAGAAATACACTGCAGACTCCATAAAGCATTTTTCTTTGTTTTACAACCTAACGACGCGTTCACACTAGCATTCAGTTAATCGCTAACTAACTCGTCAAGTAATTTGCAAGCCTGTTCAGACTAGAGAATCGAACTTCCTGCGAGTTATTCTCTGACAGTCAGCGCGAGCTAACATACATTCCTCTATTCACTGCGAGAAGCGTCGAGAGTAACTCGCCGGGGCTTTCACACTAGACAGTAAGTGTGAGCTAACACTCCCTTCTCTATTCACTGCGAGAAGTGTCGAGAGTAGCACACAGGGGCGTTCACACTAGACAGTAAGTTTGAGCTAACACTCCTTTCTCTATTCACTGCAAGAAATGGTGAGAGTAACTCACCGGGGCATTCACACTAGACAGTAAGTGTGAGCTAACACTCCCTTCTCTATTCACTGCGAGAAGTGTCGAGAGTAGCACACAGGGGCGTTCACACTAGACAGTAAGTTTGAGCTAACACTCCCTTCTCTATTCACTGCGAGAAGTGTCGAGAGTAGCACACAGGGGCGTTCACACTAGACAGTAAGTTTGAGCTAACACTCCCTTCTCTATTCACTGCGAGAAGTGTTGAGAGTAACTCACCGGGGCGTTCACACTAGACAGTAAGTGTGAGCTAACACTCCTTTCTCTATTCACTGCGAGAAATGGTGAGAGTAACTCACCGGGGCATTCACACTAGACAGTAAGTGTGAGCTAACACTCCCTTCTCTATTCACTGCGAGAAGTGTCGAGAGTAGCACACAGGGGCGTTCACACTAGACAGTAAGTTTGAGCTAACACTCCTTTCTCTATTCACTGCAAGAAATGGTGAGAGTAACTCACCGGGGCATTCACACTAGACAGTAAGTGTGAGCTAACACTCCTTTCTCTATTCACTGCGAGAAATGGTGAGAGTAACTCACCGGGGCATTCACACTAGACAGTAAGTGTGAGCTAACACTCCCTTCTCTATTCACTGCGAGAAGTGTCGAGAGTAGCACACAGGGGCGTTCACACTAGACAGTAAGTTTGAGCTAACACTCCCGTCTCTATTCACTGCGAGAAGTGTCGAGAATAACTCACCGGGGCGTTTACACTAGACAGTAAGTGTGAGCTAACACTCCCTTCTCTATTCACTGCGAGAAGTGTTGAGAGTAACTCACCGGGGCGTTCACACTAGACAGTAAGTGTGAGCTAACACTCCCTTCTCTATTCACTGCGAGAAGTGTCGAGAGTAACTCACCGGGGCGTTCACACTAGACAGTAAGTGTGAGCTAACACTCCTTTCTCTATGCACTGCGAGAAATGGTGAGAGTAACTCACCGGGGCATTCACACTAGACAGTAATTGTGAGCTAACACTCCCTTCTCTATTCACTGCGAGAAGTGTCCAGAGTAACTCACCGGGGCGTTCACACTAGACAGTAATTGTGAGCTAACACTCCCTTCTCTTTTCACTGCGAGAAGTGTCGAGAGTAACTCACCGGGGCGTTCACACTAGACAGTAATTGTGAGCTAACACTCCCTTCTCTATTCACTGCGAGAAATGTTGAGAGTAACTCACCGGGGCATTCACACTAGACAGTAAGTGTAAGCTAACACTCCCTTCTCTATTCACTGCGAGAATTGTCGAGAGTAACTCTCCGAGGCGTTCACACTAGACAGTAAGTATCTCGCAGGAAATCAACTCGCAGTAACTGTCGGGGAGTTTCCAATTTCCTGGTGAAAATAACTCGGAAAGCAGTTCACACTTGCGACTTTACTGACGGACTGAAAGTTCGAGACAGAAAACTCGCTACTCTGAACGCACCGTAATAATTTCCCAACGATATTTCTGATTCACACGTTACCTAGACGGTGTGGCAATATTTTTTTATAACGACGACTAATTACATTTCGTTTTTTTACATATAATTGAATAGTTAGCTAAGAACAAATAATTAGACCAATAATTAAAGTTTAGAAAAAACGAAATCAAATTTCTTGGCATTTTACAGGAGAAACTAAATTGTAACTCTTTTTTGTACGTTCATAATTATCCTTAGCAACTTGAACGTTGATGTGACGCAAAGCTCTCGTATTCTGCCCAAGAAAATGACTTTCCTGCCGTTAACAATAAGTTAAGCAGCACGTAAATTTATAAAGCATGTTATATCACGTTAGCATCGAGTTACGGGAGGCTAAACTAAGACAAAATGCTACATCATTAGTCCACATATCATATTTCTCAAATTAACGTGTTGATTACATGCCGTGAGTCAAAAACAAGTCAATTGAAAAGGTCTTTCCTTGACTACGTTTATAAGTGCGCATATTTTATGCAAAAGCTACATTAAAGGAAGACCGGGCGATTGTTTAGACTCAATCTCATTTTAATTTACTGCCCAAAATATGCGTTTTCTTGCCTATAAAAGTTAACAATCGTTTCTTATATTTGAACAATTTGCTTAGAAAGTTAATTAACGGCAACCGAGCACAGCTACTGCTTACGTTAGAAACTAACCACAGTTTGTGCAATGGCAGATGTCTTCCCTTGCACATCAAGCACATTTGCATAAGTGTTACAGTACTGCTCAAACGCTTGATGCCACTACATCATATGACGTCAGATACTAACACTGCAGTTCATGATCATGGTTATCACGGTACCGCGTTCTATTTATCGGCCACACGCACGTGACAAAAAGGCGCCGCTGCCAATCTTAGTAGATTCACTGAGCCACGAGTAGCTTTGAAAGTTTAACGAAATTTAAGTATGCGAGGTAATTATTATTTAATCTAAGGTTTGGTTTGAAAAAAGCTATTATAGTTTTCAATATTTTACAGCATTCTTTATTCTGAACTAATTTTGTTTACACAATCATCCGGTTTTCCTTTAAATGCGTTTTTGTTTGGGTGGACAGCTTAGGAACTAATACTGT